>JAGXJF010005919.1:0-209085 GCA_019208055.1 Stipa capillata
ACAAAACTTAGGATATACGGCGACCTTCTGTCTGGACAGATCATTTGACGGTCCAGGGGTGCGGTTGGGTTGGGCGAGTTTGGTCGGATGGTTGTGTGTGACAACTAGAGGAGCTACGGACCTTTTCCTGACGGACCATTTGAGCGGTCGGGACGGTCGGATCGGACGGTTGGCGGATGGTTTGGGGACAGATGGCGGTCCAGAACGGTCAGGTTTGGACGGTTTGGTCGGATGTTTAGTACAACTAGAGGAGGTACGGACCTTCTTCCTGGCGGCCATTTGAGGGTCCGGGACGGTCGGGTGGGACGGTTTGGTGGATGGTTGGGAAATTGGAGGCTCAGAACGGTCGGGTTGGACGGTTGGTTCGGACGGTTCAGGACAATAGAGAGATCCGGACCGTCTCCGGAAGGGACGTCAGAGGGCCGGGATGGTCGGTTTGGACGGTTTGGCTCGGATTGTCCGGGGACCAAACTTTTAGGGTCCAGAAAGGCGTCGGGTTGGACGGTTTTTTGGATGTTCGGACAACTTGGAGGGGTCCGGAACGGTCGGGTCGAGGTTTAGTCGGGTGGTTCGGAACAGCTTTTAGCGTGTCCGGGATGGTCGGGTTGGACGGTTTGGACGGTTTGGTTAGGGAAACATTGTTGGTCGGAATGGTCGGTTGGGACTGTTGGCCAGATGGTTAGGAAAATTAGAGGAGATACGATCCTTCTTCCGGACAGACCGTTGTGAGGGTACGGAACGGTCGGGTTGGCGGTTTGGTTGATCGTCGGGAGACAACTTTGGAGGGGTCGGAATGGTCGGGTGGACAGTTGGTCGGGAGGTTCGCCCCCCGCCTTTCCCTCTTCATCCCTCGACAACTTTGAGTGGCCTAGAAAAAAACAAACGGGGGGGTCGGGTTGGACGTTTTGGTCGGCTGGCTCGAGGACAACTTTGGCGGGTCTGGAGCTGTCGGGTTGGAGGTTGTCGGATCGGTTTAGAGACAAACTGAGGAGATAAGGGCCTTCTTCAGGAAGACCATTTGCAGGGTCCGGGACGTCGGGGTGGGGGATGCGTTTATGGTCGGATGGTTTGGGGACAACTAGAGGAGATCCGGACCTTCCTTCGAAACAGACATTTTGGTGGGGTTCGCGGGAGCGGTCGGCTTGGACGGTTTGGTCGGATCGTTCAGACAACTTTGGAGGGTCAGAACGGCCAGGTTGGGACTGTTTGGTCTGAGGTTTGGACAAACTAGAGGGATCCAAACCTTCTACCGGACGGGACCGTTTTGGAGCGTCCGGGACGTCGGGTTGGTTCGTGGTTTGGTTGAGGTTCGGGAAACTAGAGGAGATACGGAACTTCTTCAAACGGACGTTTTGACGGGTCCGAGGACGATCAGAGGTTGGGACGGTTTGGGTTCGGATGGTTCGGGACAACTTGGAGGGTCAGAATGCGTCGGGTTGGACGGTAAGGTCGGATGGTTCAGGACAACTACAGTAATCCGGGACGTCTTCCGGACGGACCGTTTAGAGGAGTGCGGGTGGTCGGGTGGCCGGTTTGGTCAGATCGTTCGGGGGAACAAACTTGGAGGGTCCGGAACGGTCGGGTTGGAAGCGTTTTTAGTCGGATGGTTCGAGACAACTTGTTGTGGGTCCAGGTTTATGGTGGGTTGGCACGGTTTAGGACGGTTGGTTCAGGACAACTTTGGAGGATCAGAACGGTCTTGTTGGAGTGTTTGGCCGGATGGTCGGGACAAACTAGAGGAGATCCGTACATTCTGTTGAAGGGATCATTGGAGCGTCCGGGACCGGTCGGGGTGGGACGGTTGGTTGGATGGTTCGAGACAACATAGAGGAGACACGGACGTCTTCTGACGGACCATTCTGAAGGTTCGGGATGGTCGGAGGTTCGGGACAACTTTGGAGGGCAGAACGGGTCAGGTTGACGGTTTGGTCGGATGGTGGCGTCGGGACAAATAGAGGAGACGGCCCTTCTTCTGGACGGTCCATTTTGAGCTGTCCGTGGACGGTTTGTCGGGCGTTCGGGACAACTTTGGATGGTTCGGAACGGTAAGGTTGGATGGTTGGTCTGATGCGTTTCTGGACACTAGAGACCATCCGGACACTTCTTCCGGACGAACGTTTGGTGGTCGGGGCCGATTGGATAGGACGGTTTCGTTTCGGATTGGTTCGGAAACAAAAAAAGGAAGATAGAACGTTCTTCGGGAAAGACCCATTTTGAGGGTCGGGGACGGTCAGGTGGGTCGGTTCGGTCAGATGGTTCGTGGACAGCTTTGGATGGTCAGAACGGTCCGGGTTTGTGGACGGTTGTTCGGATGGCTCGGGACAGCTAGAGGAGATACGGACCGTCTTCCGGACGGACCGTTTGAGCTGTCCGGGATTTGGGCGTGGTCGGGTGGGACGGTTTGGTCGGATCGTTCTGGACCACTAGATGGAGATACGGACTGTCTTCCGACAGGACCGTTTGGAGCGTCCGGGGCGTGCGGTTGGACGGTTTGGTCTGATGGTTCGGGACGCAACTAGATGATGATACGGAGACCTTCTTCCGGACAGACCATTTTGAGGTCCGGGAGTGCCGGTCAGGTTGGACGTTTGGTCTCATGGTCACGGGACAACTTTGGAGGGTCTGAATGTCAGTGTTGGACAGTTTGGTCGATCTTTCGAGCACTTTGGAGGGTCAGAATGGTCATGTTTTCAGTGGACGGTTTGGTCGGATGTTCGGGACAACTAAGGAGATCCGGACTTCTCACGGACGGTACCGTTTGGAGCGTCTGGGGCGGTCAGGTGTGGTCGGTTGGTCGATCGTTCGGGAGAACTTTGAAGGTGTCCGGATACGGTCAGTTGGCGCTTTGGTCGAGTGGTTTTTGGAACGCTTTGGCATGGTACACGAATGGTCGGGTAGACGGTTTGTTCAGATGGGTCGGACAACTAGAGGAGATACGGACCTTCTTCCGGGGCGCGAAAATTTTGAGTGTCCGGGATCGGTCAGGTGGGACGGTTTTTGTCGGATCGTTCGGGACAACTTTGGAGGGTCGGAACGGTCGTGTTGGACTGTTTGGTCTGATGGTTCGGGACAACTAGAGGAGACTACGACCTTCTTCCGGACGGCCCTTTTGGCGGGTCTGGGACGTCGGGTTGGACGTTTGGTCGCATGGTTCGGGACAACTTTAGAGGGTCCGGAACGGGCCAGGTTGGAGGTTTGGTCTGGATGGTTTGGGACAACTAGAGGAGATCCGGACCTTCTTCCGGACATACGTTTGAGCGTCCGGGACGGTCGGTTTGGACGGTTTGGTCGGATGCTTTCGAGGAGATACGGACATCTCGACGACTTTGGCGGGTCTGGAACTGTCGGGATGTGGACGCTTTGGTCGGATGGTTCGAGGACAACTTTGGAGGGTCAGAAACGGTCGGGTTGGACGGTTTGATCGGATGGTTCGGGACAAGTAGAGGAGATACGGACCTTCTTTGAGACAGACCATTTTGAGGCTCGGGACGGTCGGGTGGGACGGTTTGGTCGAATGGTTCGGGACAACTAGAGGAGATACGGACCTTCTTCCGGACGGACCATTTTGAGGGTCCGGGGCGGTCGGCTCGGGACGGTTTGGTCGGATCGTTCGGGACAACTTTGGAGGGTCCGGAACGGTCAGGTTGGACGGTTTGGTCTGATGGTTCGGGACAATTAGAGGTGATCCGGACCTTCTTCCGGACGGACCGTTGGGAGCGTTCGGGGCGGTCGGTTGGATGGTCTGGTCAGATGGTTATGGACGGTCCGTTTGGAGGGTACGGGACAGTCGGGTTGGATGGTTTGGTTAAATAGTTCGGGACAACTAGAGGACATGCGGACCTTCATCCAGACGGACTGTTTTGAGGGTTCGGGATGGTCGGCTTGGACGGTTTGGTCGGACGGTACGGGACAACATTGGAGGGTCTGGAACGGTCGGGTTGGACGGTGTCGTCGGATGGTTCGGGGAAAACTTTGGTGGGTCCGGGATGGTCGGGTTGGACGGTTTGGACGGTTTGGTTCGGGACAACTTTGGCGGGTCTGGAACGGTTGGGTTGGGCGGTTTGGTCGGATGGTTCGGGACAACTAGAGGTGACATGGACCTTCTTCCGGACAGACCATTTTGAGGGTCCGGGACGGTCGGGTGGGGACGGTTTGGTCGGATGGTTCGGGACAACTTTGGAGGGTCTGGAACGGTAGGGTTGGACGGTTTTGTCGGATGGTTCGGGACAACTTTGGCGGGTCTGTAACGGTCGGGTTGGGCGGTTTGGTCGGATGGTTCGGGACAACTAGAGGAGATACGGACCATCTTCCGGACGGACCATTTTGTGGGTCTGGGACGGTCGGGTGGGACGGTTTGGTCGGATGGTTCGGGACAACTTTGGAGGGTCTGGAACGGTCGGGTTGGACGCTTTTGTCGGATGGTTCGGGACAACTTTGGCGGGTATAGAACAGTTGGGTTGGGCGGTTTGGTCGGATGGTTCGGGACAACTAGAGGAGATACGGACCATCTTCCTGGGACGGTACCGATTCGTGACGTCGCGGGCTGACGGTCGGGTGTGGGACGGTTTGGTCTGACTCGTTCGGGACGAGAACTTTGGACGCGTCGCTGGACACTGGTCACGGGTTGGACAGTTTGGTCTGATGGTCCGGGTCAACTAGAGGAGATACGGACCTTCTTCCGGACGGACCATTTTGAGTGTCCGGGACGGTCGGGTGGGACGATTTGGTCGGATGGTTCGGGACAACTTTGGAGGATCAGAACGGTCGGGTCGGATGGTTTGGTGGGACGGTTCGGGACAACGAGAGGAGATTTGGACCTTCTTCCGGACAGACAATTTTGAGGCTTCGGGACGGTCAGGGTGGGACGGTTTGATCGAATGGTTCGGGACAACTTCGGAGGGTCAGAACGGACGGGTTGGACGGTCGGGTGGGATGGTTTGGTCGGATGGTTCGGGACAACTTTGGAAGGTTAGAACGGTCGGGTTGGACAGTTTGGTCGGATGGTTCGGGACAACTTTGGAGGGTCAGAACGGTCTGGGTTGGACGGTTTGGTCGGATGGTTCAGGACAACTAGAGGAGATACGGACCTTCTGCCGGACGGACCATTTTGAGGGTCCGGGGCGGCCGGGTGGGACGGTTTGGTTGGATCGTTCGGGACAACTTTGGAGGGTCCGGAACGGTCAGGCTGGACTATTTGGTCTGATGGTTCGGGACAAATAGAGGTCATCCGGACCTTCTTCCGGACGGTCCATTTTGAGCGTCCGGGGCGATCGGGTGGGACGGTTTGGTTGTATCGTTGGGACAAGTTCGGATGGTCCAGAATGGTCAGGTTGGTCGGTTTGGTCTGATGGTTCAGGACAACTGGAGGAGATCCGGACGTTATTCCGGACGGACCGTCTGGAGCGTCGGGGCGGTCGGATAGGACGGTTTTGTTGGATGGTTCGGAACAACTAGAAGAGATACGAACCTTCTACCGGACGGACCATTTTGAGGGTCCGGGACGATCGGGCTGGGATGGTTTGGTCAGATGGTCATGGACGGTCCGTTTGGAGGGTCCGGGACAGTCGGGTTGGACGATTTGGTTAAATGGTTCGGGACAACTAGAGGACATACGGACCTTCATCCGGATGGACTGTTTTGAGGGTCCGGGACGGTCGGGTTGGACAGTTTGGTCGGATGGTATGAGACAACATTGGACGGGTCCAGAACGGTTCGGTTGGACGGTTTGGTCTGATGGTTCGGGACAACTAGAGGAGATCCAGACCGTCTTCTGGACGGACCGTTTTGAGGGTCTGGGACGGTCGGGTTGGACGGTTTGGTCGGGTCGTTCAGGACAACCTTGGCGGGTCTGGAACGGCCGGGTTGGACGGTTTGGTCGGTTGGTTCGGGATAACTAGAGGAGATATGGACCTTCTTCCGGACGGACCATTTTGAGGGCCCGGGACGGTCAGGTGGGACGGTTTGGTTGGATCGTTCGGGACAACTTTGGAGGGTCTGGAACGGTCAGGCTGGACTGTTTGGTCTGATGGTTCGGGACAAATTGAGGTCATCCGGACCTTCTTCCGGACGGTCCATTTTGAGCGTCCGGGACGATCGGGTGGGACGGTTTGGTTGTGTCGTTGGGACAACTTTGGGTGGTCCGGAATGGTCAGGTTGGTCGGGTTGGTCTGATGGTTCAGGACAACTGGAGGAGATCCGGACGTTCTTCCGGACGGACCGCCTGGAGCGTCGGGGCGGTCGGATAGGACGGTTTTGTCGGATGGTTCGGAACAACTAGAAGAGATACGAACCTTCTTCCGGACGGACCATTTTGAGGGTCCGGGACGGTCGGGTCGGACGGTTTGGTCGGATGGTTCGGGACAGCTTTGGAGGGTCAGAACGGTCGGGTCGGACAGTTTGGTCGGATGGTTCAGGACAACTAGAGGAGATCCGGACCCTCTTCCGGACGGACCGTTTAGAGGGTCCGGGATAGTCGGGTTCGACGGATTGGTCGGATCGTTCGGGACAACTTTGGAGGGTCAGAACTGTCGGGTTGGACGGTTTGGTCGGATGGTACGGGACAACATTGGCGGATCCGGAACGGTCGGGTTGGACAGTTTTGTTGGATGGTTCGGCACAATTTTGGTGGGTCCGGGATGGTCGGGTCGGACGGTTTGGACGGTTTGGTTCGGGACAACTTAAGAGGGTTGGAGCGGTCGGGTTGGACAGTTTGGTCGGATGGTTCAGGACGACTATAGGAGATACAGACCTTCTTCCGGACGGACCGTTTTGAGGGTCCTCGACGGTCGGGTTGGACGGTTTGGGCCGGATCGTTCTGGACAACTTTGGTGGGTCTGGAACGGCCGGGTTGGATGGTTTGGTCGGATGGTTCGGGACAACTAGAGGAGATACGGACTGTTTTGAGGGTCCGGGACGGTCGGCTCGGACTGTTTGGTCGGATCGTACAGGATAACTTTGGCGGGTCTGGAACGGCCGGGTTGGACGGTTTGGTCGGATGGTTCGGGACATGCTAGAGAAGATATGGACCTTCTTCCGGACGGACCATTTTGAGGGCCCGGGACGGTCAGCTGGGACGGTTTGGTCGGATCGTTCGGGACAACTTTGGAGGGTCGGGAACGGTCAGGTTGGACGGTTTGGTCGGATGGTTCGGGACAACTAAAGGAGATACGGACCTTCTTCCGGACGGACTATTTTGAGGGCCCGGACGGTCAGGTGGGACGGTTTGGTCGGATCGTTCGGGACAACTTTGGAGGGTCCGGAACAGTCAGGTTGGACGGTTTGGTCGGATGGTTCGGGACAACTTTGGAGGGTCAGGACGGTCGGGTTGGACGGTTTGGTCGGATGGGTTGCGACAACTAGAGGAGATACGGACCTTCTTCCGGTCGGAAAATTTTGAAGGTCCGGGACGGTCAGGTGGGACGGTTTGGTCGGATCGTTCGGGACAACTTTGGAGGGTCCGGAACGGCCAGGCTGGACGGTTTGGTCTAATGGTTCGGGGCAACTAGAGGAGATACGGACCTTCATCCGGACGGACTGTTTTGAGGGTCCGGGACGGTCGGGTTGGACAGTTTGGTCGGATGGCACGGGTCAACATTGGTGGGTCCGGAACGGTCGGGTTGGACGGTTTGGTCGCATGGTTCAGGACAACTAGAGGAGATCGGGACCGTCTTGCGGACGGACCGTTTAGAGGGTCCGGCATAGTCGGGTTGGACGGTTTGGTCGGATCATTCAGGACAACTTTGGAGGGTCAAAACTGTCGGGATGGACGGTTTGGTCGGATGGTACGGGACAACTTTGGAGGGTCGGAACGGTCGGGTTGGACAGTTTGTTCGGATCGTCTTCCGGACGGACCGTTTAGAAGGTCAGAACGGTCAGGTTGGACGATTTGGTCGGACGGTTTGGGACAACTTTGGAGGGTCGGAACGGTCGGGTTGGACAGTTTGTTCGGATCGTCTTCCGGACGGACCGTTTAGAAGGTCAGAACGGTCAGGTTGGACGGTTTGGTCGGACGGTTCGGGACAACTTTGGAGGGTCAGAACGGTCGGGTTGGACGGTTTGGTCGGACGGTTCGGGACAACTAGAGGATATACAGACCTTCTTCAGGACGGACCGTTCGGAGCGTTCGGGGCGGTCGGGTTGGACGGTCTGGTCAGATGGTTATGGACGGTCCGTTTGGAGGGTCCGGGACTGTCGGGTTGGACGGTTTGGTCGCATGGTACGGGACAACATTGAAGGGTCCGTATCGGTCGGGTTGGACGGTTTGGTCGGATGGTTCGGGACAACTAGAGGAGATCCGGACCGTCTTCCGGACGGACCGTTTAGAGGGTCCGGGACGGTCGGGTTGGACGGTTTGGTCAGATCGTTCGGGACAACTTTGGAGGGTCCGGAACGGTCGTGTTGGACGGTTTGGTCGGATGGTTTCGGACAACTAGAGGAGATACGGACCTTCATCCGGACGGACCCTTTAGAGGGTCCGGGACGGCCGGGTGGGACGGTTTGGTCGGATGGTTCGGGACAACTTTGGAGGGTCCGGAACGGTCGGGTTGGACGGTTCGGTCAGATGGTTCGGGACAACTAGAGGAGATACGGACCTTCTTCCTGAGGGTCAATTTTGAGGGTCCGGGACGGTCAGGTTGGACGATTTGGTCTGATGGTTCGGGACAACCAGAGGAGATACGGACCTTCTTCCGGACGGACCATTTTGAGGGTCCGGGGCGGTCGGGTGGGACGGTTTGGTCGGATGGTTCGGGACAACTTGGTAGCGTCAGAACGGTCGGGTTGGACGGTCTGGTCAGATGGTTATGGACGGTCCGTTTGGAGGGTCCGGGACAGTCGGGTTGGACGGTTTGGTTAAATGGTTTGGGACAACTAGAGGACATACGGACCTTCATCCGGACGGAAGGTTTTGAGGGTCCGGGACGGTCGGGTTGGACAGTTTGGTCGCATGGTACGGGACAACATTGGAGGGTCCGGAACGGTCGGATTGAACAGTTTTGTCTGATGGTTCGGCACAACTTTGGTGGGACCGGGATGGTCGGGTCGGACGGTTTGGACGGTTTGGTTCGGGACAACCTTGGAGGGTTGGAACGGTCGGGTTGGACAGTTTGGTCAGATGGTTCAGGACAACCATAGGAGATACAGTCCTTCATCCGGACGGGCCGTCTTGAGGGTCCGGGACGGTCGGGTTGGACGGTTTGGTCGGATGCTTCGGGACAACTACAGGAGATACGGACTGTTTTGAGGGTCCGGGACGGTCGGGTCGGACGGTTTGGTCGGATCGTACAGGACAACTTTGGCGGGTCTGGAACGGCCGGGTTGGACAGTTTGGTCGGATGGTTCGGGACAACTAGAGGAGATATGGACCTTCTTCCGGACGGACCATTTTGAGGGCCCGGGACGGTCAGCTGGGACGGTTTGGTCGGATCGTTCGGGACAACTTTGGAGGGTCCGGAACGGTCAGGTTGGACGGTTTGGTCGGATGGTTCGGGACAACTAGAGGAGATACGGACCTTCTTCCGGACGGACCGTTTTGAAGGCCCGGGACGGTCAGGTGGGACGGTTTGGTCGGATCGTTCGGGACAACTTTGGAGGGTCCGGAACGGTCAGGTTGGACGGTTTGGTCGGATGGTTCGGGACAACTTTGGAGGGTCAGAACGCTCGGGTTTTACGGTTTGGTCGGATGGTTCGCGACAACTAGAGGAGATACGGACCTTCTTCCGGATGGAAAATTTTGAGGGTCCGGGACGGTCAGGTGGGACGGTTTGGTCGGATCGTTGGGACAACTTTGGAGGGTCCGGAACGGCCAGGCTGGATGGTTTGGTCTGATGGTTCGGGGCAACTAGAGGAGATTCGGACCTTCATCCGGACGGACTGTTTTGAGGGTCCAGGACGGTCGGGTTGGACAGTTTGGTCGGATGGCACGGGTCAACATTGGAGGGTCCGGAACGGTCGGGTTGGACGGTTTGGTCGGATGGTTCAGGACAACTAGAGGAGATCGGCACCGTCTTGCGGACGGACCGTTTAGAGGGTCCGGCAATAGTCGGGTTGGACGGTTTGGTCAGATCGTTCGGGACAAGTTTGGAGGGTCAGAACTGTCGGGATGGACGGTTTGGAAGGATGGTACGGGACAACATTGGAGGGTCCGGAATGGTCGGGTTGGACAGTTTTCTCGGATGGTTCGGCACAACTTTGGTGGGTCCGGGATGGTCGGGTCGGACGGTTTGGACGGTTTGGTTCGGGACAACTTTGGAGGGTCGGAACGGTCGGGTTGAACAGTTTGTTCAGACCGTCTTCCAGACGGACCGTTTAGAGGGTCAGAACGGTCAGGTTGGACGGTTTGGTCGGACGGTTCGGGACAACTTTGGACGGTCAGAACGGTCGGGTTGGACAGTTTGGTCGGATGGTTCGGGACAACTAGAGCATATACAGACCTTCTTCAGGACGGGACCGTTCGAAGCGTTCGCGGCGGTCGGGTTGAACGGTCTGGTCAGATGGTTATGGAGGGTTCGTTTAGAGGGTCCGGGACTGTCGGGTTGGACGGTTTGGTTAAATGGTTTGGGACAACTAGAGGACAGACGAACCTTCATCCGGACGGAAGGTTTTGAGGGTCCGGGACGGTCGGGTTGGACAGTTTGGTCGCATGGTTCGGGACAACTAGAGGAGATCCGGACCGTCTTCCGGACGGACCGTTTAGAGGGTCCGGAATGATCGGGTTGGACGTTTTGGTCGGATCGTTCGGGACAACTTTGGAGGTTCCGGAACGGTCAGGTTGGACGGTTTGGTCTGATGGTTCGGGACAACTAGTGGTGATCCGGACCTTCTGTCGGACAGACCGTTCGGAGCGTCCGGGACGGTCGGGTTGGACGGTCTGGTCAGATGGTCATGGACGGTCCGTTTGGAGGGTCCGGGACAGTCGGGTTGGACGATTTGGTTAAATGGTTCGGGACAACTAAAGGACATACGGACCTTCATCCGGACGGACTGTTTTGAGGGTCCGGGACGGTCGGGTTGGACAGTTTGGTCGGATGGTATGGGACAACATTGGAGGGTCCAGATCGGTTGGGTTGGACGGTTTGGTCTGATGGTTCGGGACAACTAGAGGATATCTGGACCGTCTTCCGAACGGACCGTTTAGAGGGTCCGGGATGGTCGGGTTGGATGGTTTGTTCGGATGGTTCAGGTCAACTTTGGAGGGTCAGAACGGTCGGGTGGGACAGTTTGGTCGAATGGTTCAGGTCAACTTTGGAGGGTCAGAACGGTCGGATGTGACAGTTTGGTCGAATGGTTCAGGTCAACTTTGGAGGGTCAGAACGGTCGGGTGGGACAGTTTGGTCGAATCGTTCAGGTCAACTTTGGAGGGTCAGAACGGTCGGGTGTGACAGTTTGGTCGAATGGTTCAGGTCAACTTTGGAGGGTCAGAACGGTCGGGTTGGACGGTTTGGTCGGATCGTTCGGGACAACTTTGGAGGTTCCGGAACGGTCAAGTTGGACGGTCTGGTCGGATGGTTTGGGACAACTAGTCGTGATCCGGACCTTCTTCCGGACGGACCGTGCGGAGCGTCCGGGGCAGTCGGGTTGGACGGTCTGGTCAGATGGTCATGGATGGTCCGTTTGGAGGGTCCGGGACAGTCGGGTTGGACGATTTGGTTAAATGGTTCGGGACAACTAGGGGACATGTGGACCTTCATCCGGACGGACTGTTTTGAGGGTCCGGGACGGTCGGGTTGGACAGTTTGGTAGGATGGTACGGGACAACATTGAAGGGTCCAGAACGGTCGGGTTGGACGGTTTGGTCGGATGGTTCGGGACAACTAGAGGAGATCTTGACCGTCTTCCGAACGGACCGTTTAGAGGGTCCGGAACGGTCGGGTTCGACGGTTTGGTCGGATGGTTAGGGACAACGTTGGAGGGTCGAAACGGTTGGGTTGGATGGTTTCGTCGGATGGTTAGGGACAACGTTGGAGGGTCGGAACGGTTGGGTTGGTCGGTTTGGTCGGATGCTTCGGGACAACTAGAGGAGATACGGACTTTCATCCAGAAAGGCTGTTTTGATGGTCCGGGACGGTTGGGTTGGATGGTACGGGAAAACATTGGAGGGTCCGGAACGGTCGGGTGGACGGTTCGGTCGGATGGTTCGGGACAACTAAAGGAGATCCAGACCGTGTTCCGGACGGACCGTTTTGAGGGTCGGAGACGGTCGGGTTGGACGGTTTCGTCGGATGGTTCGGGGCAACTTTGGAGGCTCCAAAACAGCCAGGTTAGTCGCTTTGGTCGGATGGTCCGGGAGAACGAGAGGAGATCCGGACCGTCTTCTGGACGGACCGTTTTGAGGGTCCGGGACGATCGGGTTGGACGGTTTGGTCGGATCGTTCGGAACAACTTTGGAGGGTCCGGAACGGTCGGGTTGGACGGTTTGGTCGGATGGTTCGGGACTACTTTGGAGGGTCCAGAACGGTCGGATTGGACGGTTTGGTCGGCTGGTTCGGGACAACTTGGCGGGTCTGGAACTGTCGGGTTGGACGGTTTGGTCTGATGGTTCGGGAAAACTAGAGGACATCCGGACCGTCTTCCGGACGGAGCGTTTAGCAGGTCCGGGATGGTCGGGTTGGACGGTTTGGTCGGATGGTTCAGGACAACTAGAGGAGATCCGGACGTTCTTCCGGATGGACCGTTTGGAGCGTCGGGGCGGTCGGATAGGACGGTTTTGTCGGATGGTTCGGAACAACTAGAAGAGATACGAACCTTCTTCCGGACGAATCATTTTGAGGGTCCTGGACGGTCGGGTGGGACGGTTTGGTCGGATGGTTCGGGACAGCTTTGGAGGGTCAGAACGATCGGGTTGGACGGTTTGGTCTGATGATTCGAGACAACTAGAGGAGATACGGACGTTCATCCGGACGGACTGTTTTGAGGGTCTGGAACGGTCGGGTAGGTCGGTTTGGTCGGACAGTATGGGTCAACATTGGAGGGTCCGGAACTGTCGGGTTGGACGGTTTGGTCGGATGGTTCAGGACAACTAGAGGAGATCCGGACCTTCTTCCGGACGGACCGTTTAGAGGGTCCGGGATAGTCGGGTTGGACGGTTTGGTCGGATCGTTCGGGACAAACTTGGAGGGTCAGAACTGTCGGGTTGGACGGTTTGGTCGGATGGTACGCGACAACATTGGAGGGTCCGGATCGGTCAGGTTGGACAGTTTTGTCGGATGGTTCGGCACAACTTTGGTGGGTCCGGGACAACCTTAGAGGGTTGGAACGATCGGGTTGGACAGTTTGGTCGGATGGTTCAGGACAACTATAGGAGATACAGACCTTCTTCCGGACGGACCGTTTGAGGGTCCGGGACGGTCGGGTTGGACGGTTTGGTCGGATCGTTTCTGGACAACTTTGGTGGGTCTGGAACGGCCGGGTTGAACGGTTTGGTCGGATGGTTCGGGACAACTAGAGGAGATACGGACTGTTTTGAGTGTCCGGGACGGTCGGCTCGGACTGTTTGGTCGGACCGTACAGGATAACTTTGGCGGGTCTGGAACGGCCGGGTTGGACGGTTTGGTCGGATGGTTCGGGACAGCTAGAGAAGATATGGACCTTCTTCCGGATGGACCATTTTGAGGGGCCCGGGACGGTCAGCTGGGACGGTTTGGTCGGATCGTTCGGGACAACTTTGGAGGGTCGGGAACGGTCAGGTTGGACGGTTTGGTCGGATGGTTCGGGACAACTAGAGGAGATACGGACCTTCTTCCGGACGGACCATTTTGAGGGCCCCGGACGGTCAGGTGGGACGGTTTGGTCGGATCGTTCGGGACACCTAGAGGAGATATGGACCTTCTTCCGGACGGACCGTTTTGAGGGCCCGGGACGGTCAGGTGGGACGGTTTGGTCGGATCGTTCGGGACAACTTTGGAGGGTCCGGAACGGTCAGGTTGGACGGTTTGGTCGGATGGTCCGGAAAGGTCGGGTTGGACGATTTGGTTTGATGGTTCGGGACAACTAGAGGAGATACGGACCTTCTTCCGGACGGACCATTTTGAGGGTCCGGGGCGGTCGGGTGGGACGGTTTGGTCGGATGGTTCGGGACAACTTTGGAGGGTCAGAACGGTCGGGTTGGACGGTCTGGTCAGATGGTTATGGAGGGTCCGTTTGGAGGGTCCGGGACAGTCCGGTTAGACGGTTTGGTTAAATGGTTTGGGACAACTAGAGGGCATACGGACCTTTTGAGGGTCCGGGACGGTTGGGTTGGACAGTTTGGTCGCATGGTACGGGACAACATTGAAGGGTCCGTATCAGTCGGGTTGAACGGTTTGGCCGGATGGTTCGGGACAACTAGAGGAGATCCGGACCGTCTTCCGAACGGACCGTTTGAGGGTCCTGGGATGGTCGGTTTGGACGGTTTGGTCGGATGGTTCGGGACAGCTTTGGAGGGTCAGAACGGTCGGGTTGGACGGTTTGGTATGATGGTTCGAGACAACTAGAGGAGATACGGACCTTCATCCGGACGGACTGTTTTGAGGGTCCGGAACGGTCGGGTAGGTCGGTTTGGTCGGACGGTACGGGTCAACATTGGAGGGTCCGGAACGGTCGGGTTGGACAGTTTTGTCGGATGGTTCGGCACAACTTTGGTGGGTCCGGGATGGTCGGGTCGGATGGTTTGGACGGTTTGGGTCGGGACAACCTTGGAGGGTTGGAACGGTCGGGTTGGACAGTTTGGTCGGATGGTTCAGGACAACTATAGGAGATACAGACCTTCTTCCGGACGGACCGTTTTGAGGGTCCGGGACGGTCGGGTTGGACGGTTTTGGTCGGATCGTTCGGGACACTTTGGGGGTCTGGAACGGTCAGGTGGACGGTTTGGTCGGACGTTCGGGACAACTAGAGGAGATACGGACCTTCTTCCGGGCGGAAAATTTTGAGGGTCCGGCACGGTCAGGTGGGACGGTTTGGTCGGATCGTTCGGGACAACTTTGGAGGGTCCGGAATGGCCAGGCTGGATGGTTTGGTCTGATGGTTCGGGGCAACTAGAGGAGATTCGGACCTTCATCCGGACGGACTGTTTTGAGGGTCCGGGACGGTCGGGTTGGACAGTTTGGTCGGATGGCACGGGTCAACATTGGAGGGTCCGGAACGGTCGGGTTGGACGGTTTGGTCGGATGGTTCAGGACAACTAGAGGAGATCGGGACCGTCTTGCGGACGGACCGATTAGAGGGTCCGGCATAGTCGGGTTGGACGGTTTGGTCGGATCGTTCGGGACAACTTTGGAGGGTCAGAACTGTCGGGATGGACGGTTTGGAAGGATGGTATGAGACAACATTGGACGGTCCGGAACGGTCGGGTTGGACAGTTTTCTCGGATGGTTCGGCACAACTTTTGATGTGAACCACCCTGAAGGAGGATGATCAAATCCGAAAGTTTGCCCGATTTTCACGACGTAGGATCCTGGATAACTAGCCTGTGAAGCCTGATGAATGACACGGCCAACCACCGTCTTGATTACGGAAGCCTGCAGCACTGGATTCACCCAACCACACACTTTAGCCCTTTGTTACTCACTAACGTGGGGCAACGTGTTCAAGCAATCCACGAAGAAATCACAAGAACAGCGGAGAAACAATCTCAGATAAACTCCCAATCCCTGGTTGTGGTGGAAATAGCTCACACTCTAGAGGAACAAGAGTTCTCTTCAATTCTGAAATTCTTCACTAGTCTTTACATGGGGAGAGGTCCTCATATTTATAGAGGATTATATGACTTAATGACTAAGTTATGCTACAGTAAGACGGCGCTACAGTACATGCGCGTGCTACAGTACACAGTGCGCGTGCTACAGTACACATAGCTACAATAGGACGGTTCAAAACAGTACAAAGAAATCTTTAATATCTGAGTTCAGAAAGACAAATCGGTGATGCCGGATTTGGAAATCGGTTGCACCGGGATTGGCTTCTGTACTCGGAAGCTGCTTCGACTTGGGAACTCGGTACATCCGGTTTAAAAGTCGGTGGCACCGGAATGGTCTTCTGGAGTTCTTTGTTTTTGTTTGAAGACTCGGTGCGTCCGGTTTTGGAAGTCGGTAGCACCGGGATCGTCTTCTGGACTTCTTCGATTTGGGGAACTCGGTGCATCCGGTTTAGGAAGTCGGTAGCACCGGGATTGGCTTCTGTTTTGAGGACTCAAGCCGGAAGTTGAAGACCTTTAAGGCTGACAAGTCGGTGACTCCGGTTTTGGAAATCGGTAGCACCGGGATTGCCTTCTGAAACTTCCTCCAAGTCCTTTTCCACAAACCTAAGTGTGCAAATGATCAAGGCATTAGGTAGCACACCATTCAAGCTCAAATCTAGTGGGCATTCATTAAGGAAAAGATTCACCTGTTGAGCGATTTGTCGAGTTCTTGCCCTTGTCATGGGTCCTTGTTGAGCCTGGGGTATTGGAATGTCAATTGATGAGGATGGACTTGTGTGACTCCTAGGGCCATTCTCATCAACTTTGGTGGGTCCGGGATGGTCGGGACGGACGGTTTGGACGGTTTGGTTCGGGACAACTTTGGAGGGTTGGAACGGTCGGGTTGGACAGTTTGTTCGGACCGTCTTCCGAACGGACCGTTTAGAGGGTCAGAACGGTCAGGTTGGACGGTTTGGTCGGACGGTTCGGGACAACTTTGGAGGGTCAGAACGGTCGGGTTGGACGGTTTGGTCGGATGGTTCAGGACAACTAGAGGAGATCGGGTTGGACGGTTTGGTCGGACGATTCGGGACAACTAGAGGATACACAGACCTTCTTCAGGACGGACCGTTCGGAGCGTTCGGGGCGGTCGGGTTGGACGGTCTGGTCAGATGGTTATGGACGGTCCGTTTGGAGGGTCCGGGACTGTCGGGTTGGACGGTTTGGTTAAATGGTTTGGGACAAGGACAGACGGACCTTCATCCGGACGGAAGGTTTTGACGGTTCGGGACGGTCGGGTTGCACAGTTTGGTCGCATGGTACGGGACAACATTGAAGGGTCCGTATCGGTCGGGTTGGACGGTTTGGTCGGATGGTTCGGGACAACTAGAGGAGATCCGGACCGTCTTCCGGACGGACCGATTAGAGGGTCCGGGATGGTCGGGTTGGACGGTTTGGTCGGACCGTTCGGGACAACTTTGGAGGGTCCGGAACGGTCGTGTTGGATGGTTTGGTCGAATGGTTCGGGACAACTAGAGGAGATCCGGACCGTCTTCCAGACGGACCGTTTAGAGGGTCCGAGGTGGTCGGGTTCGACGGTTTGGCCGGATAGTTCGGGACAACTAGAGGAGATCAGGATAGTCTTCCGGACGGACCGTTTAGAGGGTCCGGGATGGTCGGGTTGGATGGTTTGGTCGGATCGTTCTCGACAACTTTGGATGGTCCGGAACGGTCGTGTTGGACGGTTTGGTCGGATGGTTAGGGATAACTTTGGAGGGTCAGAACGGTTGGCTTGGACGGTTTGGTCGGATGGTTCCGGACAACTAGAGGAGATACGGACCTTCATCCAGACGGATCCTTTAGAGGGTCCGGGACGGCCGGGTGGGACGGTATGGTTGGATGGTTCGGGACAACTTTGGAGGGTCTGGAACGGTCGGGTTGGACGGTTTGGTCAGATGGTTCGGGACAACTAGAGGAGATACGGACCTTCTTCCTGACGGTCCACTTTGAGGGTCCGGGACGGTCGGGTGGGACGGTTTAGTCAGATCGTTCGGGACAACTTTGGAGGGTCCGAAAAGGTCAGGTAGGACGATTTGGTCTGATGGTTCGGGACAACTAGAGGAGATACGGACCTTCTTCCGGACGGACCATTGTGAGGGTCCGGGGCGGTCGGGTGGGACGGTTTGGTCAGATGGTTCGGGACAACTTTGGAGGGTCAAAACGGTCGGGTTGGACGGTCTGGTCAGTGATGGTTCGTTTGGAGGGTCAACTAGAGGACATACGGACCTTCATCCAGACGGAAGGTTTTGAGGGTCCAGGACGTCGGGTTGGCAGTTTGGTCGCATGGTACGGGACAACATTGAAGGGTCCGTATCGGTCGGGTTGAACGGTTTGGTCGGATGGTTCGGGACAACTAGAGGAGATACGGACCGTCTTCCGAACGGACCGTTTAGAGGGTCCGGGATGGTCGGGTTGGACGTTTGGTCGGATGGTTCGGGACAGCTTTGGTGGGTCAGAACGGTCGGGTTGGACGGTTTGGTCTGATGGTTCGAGACAACTAGAGGAGATACGGACCTTCATCCGGACGGACTGTTTGAGGGTCCGGAACGGTCGGGTAGGTCGGTTTGGTCGGACGGTACGGGTCAACATTTGGAGGGTCCGGAACGGTCGGGTTGGAGGTTTGTCGGATGGTTCGGGCAACTTTGAGGGTCGGACGTCGGTTCGAGTTTGAGGGTCCGAAACTAGAGGAGATCGACCGTCTTCCGGACGGACCGTTTAGAGGGTCCGGGATGTCGGGTTGGACGGTTTGGTCGGATCGTTCGGGACAACTTTGGAGGGTCCGGAACGGTCGGGTTGGACGTTTTGGTCGGATGGTTCGGGACAACTTTGGAGGGTCCGGAACGGTCGGGTTGGACGGTTTGTCGGCTGGTTCGGGACAACTTTGGTGGGTCTGGAACGGTCGGGTTGGACGGTTTGGTCGGATGGTTCGGGACAACTATAGGAGATCAGACGTCTTCCGACGGACTTTTGAGGGTCCGGGACGGTCGGGTTGGACGGTTTGGTCGGATGGTTCGGGACAACTATGAGGAGATACGTGACTTCTTCCGGACGGACCGATTTTGAGGGTCCGGGACGGTCGGGTTGGACGGTTTGGTCGGATCGTTCGGGACAACTTTGGGGGTCTGGAACGGCCGGGTTGGACGGTTTGGTCGGATGGTTCGGGACAACTAGAGGAGATACGGACCTTCATCCGGACGGCCTTTTGAGGGTCCGGGACGGTCGGCTGGGACGGTTTGGTCGGATCGTACGGGACAACTTTGGCAGGGTCCGAACGGTCGGGTTGGACGGTTTGGTCGGATGGTTCAGGACAACTAGAGGAGATACGGACCTTCTTCCGGACGGACCGTTTTGAGGGCCCGGGACGGTCAGGTTGGACGGTTTGGTCGGATCGTTCGGGACAACTTTGGAGGGTCTGGAACGGTCGGGTTGGAGGTTTGTCGGATGGTTCGGGCAACTTTGGAGGGTCGGAACGGTCGTGTTGGACTGTTTGGCGGATGGTTCGCGACAACTAGAGGAGATCCGGACCTTCTTACGGACGGACCGTTTAGAGGGTCCGGGACGGTCAGGTTGGACGGTTTGGTCGGATCGTTCGGGACAACTTTGGAGGGTCCTGAACGGTCGGGTTGGACGGTTTGGTTGGACGGTTCGGGACAACATTGGTGGGTCCGGGATGGTCGGGTTGGACAGGTTGGACGGTTTGGCCGAATGGTTCGGGAAACTAGAGGAGATACGAACCTTCTTCCGGATGGACCATTTTGGCGGGTCGGAACTGTCGGGTTGGACGGTTTGGTCGGATGGTTCGGGACAACTAGAGGAAATACGACCTTCTTCCGGACGGACCATTTTGGTGGGTCTGGACTGTCGCGTGTGGACGGTTTGGTCGGATCGTTCGGACAACTTTGGAGGGTCCGGAACGGTCAGGCTAGACGGTTTGGTCTGATGGTTCGGGACAACTAGAGGAGATACGGACCTTCATCCGGACGGACCGTTTTGAGGGTCCGGGACGGTCGGGTTGGACAGTTTGGTCGGATGGTAGGGTCAACTTGCAGGGTCCAGAACGGTCGGGTTGGACGGTTTGGTCGGATGGTTCAGGACACTGGAGGAAATCCGGACCATCTTCCGGACGGACCGTTTAGCGGGTCCAGGATGGTCGGGTTGGACGGTTTGGTCGGATCGTTCGGGACAACTTTGAAGGGTCTGGAACGGTCGGGTTGGACGGTTTAGTCGGATGGTTCGGACAACTTTGGAGGGTCGGAACGGTCGTGTTGGACTGTTTGGCCGGATGGTTCGCGACAACTAAGGAGATCCGGACCGTCTTCCGGACGGACCGTTTAGAGGGTCCGGGATGGTCGGGTTGGACGGTTTGGTCGGATCGTTCGGGACAACTTTGGAGGGTCCGAACGGTCGGGTTGGAGGTTTAGTCGGATGGTTCGGGACAACTTTGGAGGGCTCCGGGAGGTCGGGTTGGACGGTTTGGACGTTTGGTTTGGGACATCTTTGGAGAGTCGGGACGTCGTGTTGGACGTTGCTGATGGTTCGGGAAACTAGAGGAGATACGAACCTTCTTCCGGATGGACCATTTTGGCGGATCTGGAATGGTCGGGTTGGACGGTTTGGTCGGATGGTTCGGGACAACTTGAGGAAATACGACCTTCTTCTGGACGGACCATTTTGGTGGGTCGGAACTGTCCGGTGTGGACGGTTTGGTCGGATCGTTCGGGAGCAACTTTGGAGGGTCCGGAACGGTCAGGCTAGACGGTTTGGTCTGATGGTTCGGGACAACTAGAGGAGATACGGACCTTCATCCAGACGGACCGTTTTGAGGGTCCGGGACGGTCGGGTTGGACAGTTTGGTCGGATGGTAGGGTCAACATTGCAGGGTCAGAACGGTCGGGTTTGGACGGTTTTGGTCGGATGGTTTCAGGACAACTGGAGGAAATCCGGACCATCTTCCGGACGGACCGTTTAGCGGGTCCAGGATGGTCGGGTTGGACGGTTTGGTCGGATCGTGCGGGACAACTTTGGAGGGTCCGAAACGGTCGGGTTGAAGGTTTAGTCGGATGGTTCGGGACAACTTTGGAGGGTCGGAACGGTCGTGTTGGACTCTTTGGGCCGGATGGTTCGCGACGACTAGAGGAGATACGAACCTTCTTCCGGACGACCGTTTGAGGGTCCGGGACGATCGGGTTGGATGGTTTGGTCGGATCGTTCGGGACACTTTGGAGGGTCCGGAACGGTCGGGTTGGACGGGTTTGGTCGGATGGTTCGGGACTACTTTGGAGGGTCCAGAACGGTCGGTTGGACGGTTTGGTCGGCTGGTTCGGGACAACTTTGGCGGGTCTGGAACGTCGGGTTGGACGGTTTGGTCTGATGGTTCGGGAAAACTAGAGGACATCCGGACCGTCTTCCGGACGGAGCGTTTAGCGGGTCCGGGATGGTCGGGTTGGACGGTTTGGTCTCGGATCCTTTGGCGAGTCAACTTTGGAGGGTCCGGAACGGTCGGGTTGGAAGGTTTGTCGGATGGTTCGGCACAACTTTTGTGGGTCCGAGATGGTCGGGTTGGACGGTTTGGACGGTTTGGTTCGGGACAACTTTGGAGGGTCGAACGGTCCGTGTTGGACTGTTTGCCCGAATGGTTCGCGACAACTAGAGGAGATACGAACCTTCTTCTGGACGGAGCGTTTTGAGGGTCCGGGACGGTCGGGTTGGACGGGTTGGTCGGATCGTTCGGGACAACTTTCGTGCGTCCGGAACGGTCGGGTTGGACAGTTTGGTCGGATGGTTCGGGACTACTTTGGACGGTCCAGAAACGGTCGGGTTGGACGGTTTTGGACGGCTGGTTTCGGGACAACTTTGGAGGGTCCGGAACGGTCGGGTTGGACAGTTTGGTCGGCTGGTTCGGGACAACTTTGGCGGGTCTGGAACTGTCGGGTTGGACGGTTTTGGTCTGATGGTTCGGGACAACTAGAGGAGATCCGGACCATCTTCCGGACGGTGTGTTTAGCGGGTCCGGGATGGTCGGGTTGGACGGTTTGGTCGAATCGTTCGGGACAACTTTGGAGTGTCCGGAACGGTCGGGTTGGAAGGTTTAGTCGGGTGGTTCGGCACAACTTTTGTGGGTCCGGGATGGTCGGGTTGGACAGTTTGGACGGTTTGGTTCGGACAACTTTGGTGGGTCGGGACGGTCGTGTTGGACTGTTTGGCCGGATGGTTCAGGAAAACTAGAGGAGATACGAACCTTCTTCCGGATGGACCATTTTGGCGGGTCTGGAATGGTCGGGTTGGACGGTTTGGTCGGATGGTTCAGGACAACTGGAGGAGATCCGGACCGTCTTCCGGACGGAGCGTTTAGCGGGTCCGGGATGGTCGGGTTGGACGGTTTGGTCGGTTCGTTCGGGACAACATTGGAGGGTCCGGAACGGTCGGGTTGGAAGGTTTAGTCGGATGGCTCGGCTCAACTTTTGTGGGTCCGGGTATGGTCGGGTAGGATGGTTTGGACGGTTTGGTTCGGGACAACTTTGGAGGGTCGGAACGGTCGTGTTGGACTGTTTGGCCGGATGGTTAGGGACAACTAGAGGAGATACGAACGTTCTTCCGGATGGACCATTTTTCGCGGATCTGGAACTGTCGGGTTGGACGGTTTTGGTCGGATGGTTCGGGACAACTTTGGAGTGTCCAGAACGGCCAGGTTGGATGGTTTGGTCTGATGGTTCGGGACAACTAAGGAGATACGGACCTTCATCCGGACGGACCGTTTTGAGGGTCCGGGACGGTCGGGTTAGACAGTTTGGTCGGATGGTACGGGTCAACATTGCAGGGTCCAAAACGGTCGGGTTGGACGGTTTGGTCGGAAGGTTCAGGACAACTGGAGGAAATCCGGACCATCTTCCGGACGAACCGTTTAGCGGGTCCAGGATGGTCAGGTTGGACGGTTTGGTCGGATCGTTCGAGATAACTTTGGAGGGTCCAGAACGGTCGGGTTGTAAGGTTTAGTCGGATGGTTCGGGACAACTTTGGAGGGTCGGAACGGTCGTGTTGAACTGTTTGGCCGGATGGTTCGCGACAACTAGAGGAGATACGAACCTTCTTCCGGACGGACCGTTTTGAGGGTCCGGGACGATCGGGTTGGACGGTTTGGTCGGATCGTTCGGGACAACTTTGGAGGGTCCGGAACGATCAGGTTGGACGTTTTGGTCGGATGGTTTCGGGACTACTTTGGAGGGTCCAGAACGGTCGGATTGGACGGTTTGGTCGGCTGGTTCGGGACAACTTTGGCAGGTCTGGAACTGTCGGGTTGGACGGTTTGGTCTGATGGTTCGGGAAAACTAGAGGACATCCGGACCGTCTTCCGGTCGGAGCGTTTAGCGGGTCCGGGATGGTCGGGTTGGACGGTTTGGTCGGATCGTTCGGGACAACTTTGGAGGGTCCCGGAACGGTCGGGTTGGAAGGTTTAGTCGGATGGTTCGGCACAACTTTTGTGGGTCCGAGATGGTCGGGTTGGACGGTTTGGACGGTTTGGTTTGGGACAACTTTGGATGGTCGGAACGGTCGTGTTGGACTGTTTGGCCGAATGGTTCGCGACAACTAGAGGAGATACGAACCTTGTTCTGGACGGAGCGTTTTGAGGGTCCGGGACGGTCGGGTTGGACGGTTTGGTCGGATCGTTCGGGACAACTTCGGTGGGTCCGGACGGTCGGGTTGGACAGCTTGGTCGGATGGTTCGGGACTACTTTGGAGGGTCCAGAACGGTCGGGTTGGACGGTTTGGTCGGCTGGTTCGGGACAACTTTGGTGGGTCCGGAACGGTCGGGTTGGACGGTTTGGTCGGCTGGTTCGGGACAACTTTGGTGGGTCTGGAACTGTCGGGTTGGATGGTTTGGTCTGATGGTTCGGGACAACTAGACGAGATCCGGACCGTCTTCCGGACGGAGTGTTTAGCGGGTCCGGGATGGTTGGGTTGGACGGTTTGGTCGAATCGTTCGGGACAACTTTGGAGTGTCCGGAACGGTCGGGTTGGAAGGTTTAGTCGGATGGTTCGGCACAACTTTTGTGGGTCCGGGATGGTCGGGTTGGACGGTTTGGACGGTTTGGTTCGGGACAACTTGGTGGGTCGGGACGGTCGTGGTGGACTGCTTGGCCGGATGGTTCGGGAAAACTAGAGGAGATACGAACCTTCTTCCGATGGACCATTTTGGCGGGTCTGGAATGGTCGGGTTGGACGGTTTGGTCGGATGGTTTCAGGACAACTGGAGCAAATCCGGACCGTCTTCCGGACGGAGCGTTTAGCGGGTCCGGGATGGTCGGGTTCGACGGTTTGGTCGGTTCATTCGGGACAACATTGGAGGGTCCGGAACGGTCGGGTTGGAAGGTTTAGTCGGATGGTTCGGCACAACTTTTGTGGGTCCGGTATGTCGGGTAGGACGGTTTGGACGGTTTGGTTCGGGACAACTTTGGAGGGTCGGAACGGTCGTGTTGGACTGTTTGGCCGGATGGTTAGGGACAACTAGAGGAGACACGAACGTTCTTCCGGATGGACCATTTTGGCGGGTCTGGAACTGTCGGGTTGGACGGTTTGGTCGGATGGTTCGGGACAACTTTGGAGGGTCTAGAACGGCTAGGTTGGACGGTTTGGTCTGATTGTTTGGGACAACTATAGGAGATCCGGACCTTCTTCCGAACGGAACGCTTGGAGCGTCCGGGACGGTCGGTTTGGACGGTTTGGTCGGATGGTTCGGGACAACTAGAGGAGATACGGACATTCTTCCTAACGGACCTTTTTGAGCGTCCGGGACGGTCGGGTGGGACTGTTTGGTCGGATGTTTCGGGACAACTTTGGAGGGTCAGAACGGTCGGGTTGGACGGTTTGGTCGGACGGTTCAGGCCAACTAAAGGAGATCCGGACCGTCTTCCGGACGGAGCATTAGAGGGTCCGGGATGGTCGGGTTGGACGGTTTGGTCGGATCGTTCGGGACAACTTTGGACGGTCCGGAACGGTCGGGTTAGGGACGGTTTGGACGGTTTGGTTCAGGACACTTTGGAGGGTCGGAACGGTCGTGTTGGACAGTCTGGCCGAATGGTTAGGGACAATTAGAGGAGATACGAACGTTCTTCCGGATGGACCATTTTGGCGGGTCTAGAACTGTCGGGTTGGACGGTTTGGTCGGATGGTTCGGGACAACTTTGGAGTGTCCAGAACGGCCAGGTTGGACGGTTTGGTCTGATGGTTCGGGACAACTAGAGGAGATACGGACCTTCATCCGGACGACCGTTTTGAGGGTCCGGGACGGTCGGGTTAGACAGTTTGGTCGGATGGTACAGGTCAACATTGCAGGGTCCAAAACGGTCGGGTTGGACGGTTTGGTCGGAAGGTTCAGGACAACTGGAGGAAATCCGGACCATCTTCCGAACGGACCGTTTAGCGGGTCCAGGATGGTTGGGTTGGACGGTTTGGTCGGATCGTTCGGACAACTTTGGAGGGTCCGGAACGGTCGGGTTGGAAGGTTTAGTCGGATGGTTCGGGACAACTTTGGAGGGTCGGAACGGTCGTGCTGAACTGTTTGGCCGGTTGGTTCGCGACAACTAGAGGAGATACGAACCTTCTTCCGGACGGACCGTTTTGAGGGTCCGGGACGATCGGGTTGGACGGTTTGGTCGGATCGTTTGGGACAACTTCGGAGGGTCCGGAACGGTCAGGTTGGACGGTTTGGTCGGATGGTTCGGGACTACATTGGAGGGTCCAGAACGGTCGGATTGGACGGTTTGGTCGGCTGGTTCGGGACAACTTTGGCAGGTCTGGAACTGTCGGGTTGGACGGTTTGGTCTGATGGTTCGGGAAAACTAGAGGACATCCGGACCGTCTTCCGGACGGAGCGTTTAGCGGGTCCGGGATGGTCGGGTTGGACGGTTTGGTCGGATCGTTCGGGACAACTTTGGAGGGTCCGGAACGGTCGGGTTGGAAGGTTTAGTCGGATGGTTCGGCACAACTTTTGTGGGTCCGAGATGGTCGGGTTGGACGGCTTGGACGGTTTGGTTTGGGACAACTTTGGAGGGTCGGAACGGTCGTGTTAGACTGTTTGGCCGAATGGTTCGCGACAACTAGAGGAGATACGAACATTCTTCTGGGCAGAGCATTTTGAGGGTCCGGGACGGTCGGGTTGGACGTTTGGTCGGATCGTTCGGGACAACTTCGGTGGGTCCGGAACGGTCGGGTTGGACAGTTTGTTCGGATGGTTCGGGACTACTTTGTAGGGTCCAGAAACGGTCGGGTTGGACGTTTTGGTCGGCTGGTTCGGGACCACTTTGGTGGGTCCGGAACGGTCGGGTTGGACGGTTTGGTCGGCTGGTTCGGCACAACTTTGGTGGGTCTGGAACTGTCGGGTTGGATGGTTTGGTCTGATGGTTCGGGACAACTAGAGGAGATCCGGACCGTCTTCCGGACGGAGTGTTTAGCGGGTCCGGGATGGTCGGGTTGGACGGTTTGGTTGAATCGTTCGGACAACTTTGGAGTGTCCGGAACGGTCGGGTTGGAAGGTTTAGTCGGATGGTTCGGCACAACTTTTGTGGGTCCGGGATGGTCGGGTTGGACGGTTTGGACAGTTTGGTTCGGGGCAAGTTTGGTGGGTCGGGACGGTCGTGGTGGACTGCTTGGCCGGATGGTTCGGGAAAACTAGAGGAGATACGAACCTTCTTCCGGATGGACCATTTTGGCGGGTCTGGAATGGTCGGGTTGGATGGTTTGGTCGGATGGTTCAGGACAACTGGAGCAGATCCGGACCGTCTTCCGGACGGAGCGTTTAGCGGGTCCGGGATGGTCGGGTTCGACGGTTTGGTCGTTCGTTCGGGACAACATTGGACGGTCCGGAACGGTCGGTAGGACGGTTTGGACGGTTTGGTTCGGGACAACTTTGGAGGGTCGGAACGGTCGTGTTGGACTGTTTGGCCGGATGGTTAGGGACAACTAGAGGGAGATACGAACGTTCTTCCGGATGGACCATTTTGGCGGGTCTAGAACTGTCGGGTTGGACGGTTTCGCCGGATGGTTCGGGACAACTTTGGAGGGTCCAGAACCGCCAGGTTGGACGGTTTGGTCTGATGGTTTGGGACAACTAGAGGAGATCCGGACCTTTTTCCGGATGGAACGTTTGACGCGTCCTGGACGGTCGGTTTGGACGGTTTGGTCGGATGGTTCGGGACTACTTTGGTGGGTCCAGAACGGTCGGGTTGGATGGTTTGGTCGGCTGGTTCGGGACAACTTTGGAGGGTCCGGAACGGTCGGTTGGACGGTTTGGTCGGCTGGTTCGGGACAACTTTGGCGGGTCTGGAAGTGTCGGGTTGGACGGTTTGGTCTGATGGTTCGGGACAACTAGAGGAGATCCGGACCGTCTTCCGGACGGAGTGTTAGCGGGTCCGGATGGTCGGGTTGGACGGTTGGTCGAATCGTTCGGGACAACTTTGGATTGTCCGGAACGGTCGGGTTGGAAGGTTTAGTCGGATGGTTCGGCACAACTTTTGTGGGTCCGGGATGGTCGGGTTGGACGGTTTGGACGGTTTGGTTCGGGACAACTTTGGTGGGTCGGGACGGTCGTGTTGGACTGCTTGGCCGGATGGTTCGGGAAAACTAGAGGAGATACGAACCTTCTTCCGGATGGACCATTTTGGCGGGTCTGGAATGGTCGGGGTTGGACGGTTGGTCGGGATGGTTCAGGATAACTAGAGGAGATCCGGACCGTCTTCCGGACGAAGCGTTTAGCGGGTCCGGGATGGTCGGTTGGACGGTTTGGTCGGTTCGTTCGGGACAACATTGGAGGGTCCGGAACGGTCGGGTTGGAAGGTTTAGTCGGATGGTTCGGCACAACTTTTGTGGGTCCGGGATGGTCGGGTCGGACGGTTTGGACGGTTTGGTTCGGGACAACTTTGGAGGGTCGGAACGGTCGTGTTGGACTGTTTGGCCGGATGGTTTAGGGACAACTAGAGGAGATACGAACGTTCTTCCGAATGGACCATTTGGCGGGTCTGGGACTGTCGGGTTGGACGGCTTGGTCGGATGGTTCGGGACAACTTTGGAGGATCCAGAACGGCCAGCTTGGACGGTTTGGTCTGATGGTTGGGACAACTAGAGGAGATCCGGACATTCTTCCTAACGGACCTTTTGAGGGTCCGGGACGGTCGGGTGGGACGGTTTGGTCGGATGGTTCGGGACAACTTTGGAAGGTCAGAACGGTCGGGTTGGACAGTTTGGTCGGACGGTTCAGGCCAACTAAAGGAGATCCGGACCGTCTTCCGGACGGACCGTTTAGAGGGTCCGGGATGGCCGGGTTGGACGGTTTGGTCGGATCGTTTAGGACAACTTTGGAGGGTCCGGAACGGTCGGCTTGGAAGGTTTAGTCGGATGGTTCGGCACAACTTTTGTGTGTCCGGGATGGTCGGGTTGGATGGTTTGGACGGTTTGGTTCGGACAACTTTGGAGGGTCGGGACGGTCGAGTTGGACTGTTTGGCCGGATGGTTCGGGAAAACTAGAGGAGATACGAACCTTCTTCCAAATGGACCATTTTGGCGGGTCTGGGACTGTCGGGTTGGACGGTTTGGTCGGATGGTTCGGGACAGATGGAGGAAATACCAACCTTCTTCCGGACGGACCATTATGGCGGGTCTGGAACTGTCGGGTGTGGCGGTTTGGTCGGATCGTTCGGGACAGCTTTGGAGGGTCCGGAACGGTCAGGCTAGACGGCTTTGGTCTGATGGTTCGGGACAACTAGAGGCGATACGGACCTTCATCCGGACGGACCGTTTTGAGGGTCCGGGACGGTCGGGTTGGACAGTTTGGTCGGATGGTACGGTTCAACATTGCAGGGTCCAGAACGTCGGGTTGGACGGTTTGGTCGGAAGGTTCAGGACAACTGGAGGAAATCCGGACCATCTTCCGGACGGACCGTTAGCGGGTCGGGATGGTCGGGTTGGACGGTTTGGTCGGATCGTTCGGGGACAACTTTGGAGGGTCCGGAACGGTCGGGTTGGAAGGTTTAGTCGGATGGTTCGGGACAACTTTGGAGGGTCGGAACGGTCGTGTTGAACTGTTTGGCCGGATGGTTCGCGACAACTAGAGGAGTACGAACCTTCTTCCGGACGGACCGTTTTGAGGGTCCGGGACGGTCGGGTTGGACGGTTTGGTCGGATCGTTGGGAAACTTTGGAGGGTCCGGAATGGTCGGGTTGGACAGTTTGGTCGGATGGTACGGGTCAACATTGTAGGGTCCAGAACAGCCGGGTTGGACGGTTTGGTCGGATGGTTCGGGACAACTGGAGGAATCCAGACCTCTTCCGGACGGACCATTTAACGGGTCCTGGGTGGTTGGGTTGGACGGTTTGGACGGTTTGGTTCGGGACAACTTTGGAGGGTCGGGACGGTCGTGTTGGACTGTTTGACCGGATGGTTCGGGAAACAAAAGGAGATACGAACCTTCTTCCGGATGACCATTTTGGGGGTCTGGAACTGTCGGGTTGGACGGTTTGGTCGGATGGTTCGGGACAACTAGAGGAAATACGGACCTTCTTCCGGACGGACCATTTTGGCGGGTCTGGAACTGTCGGGTGTGGACGGTTTGGTCGGATCGTTCGGGACAACTTTGGAGGGTCCGGG
This sequence comes from Stipa capillata, assembly GCA_019208055.1. Taxonomy (NCBI): domain Eukaryota; kingdom Viridiplantae; phylum Streptophyta; class Magnoliopsida; order Poales; family Poaceae; genus Stipa; species Stipa capillata. Next base: position 29,348 of record JAGXJF010005919.1, read on the forward strand.
AACGGTCGGGCTAGACGGTTTGGTCTGATGGTTCGGGACAACTAGAGGAGATCCGGACCTTCATCCGGACGGACCGTTTTGAGGGTCCGGGATGGTCGGGTTGGACAGTTTGGTCGGACGGTACGGGTCAACATTGTAGGGTCCAGAACGGCGGGTTGGACGGTTTGGTCGGATGGTTCAGGACAACTGGAGGAAATTCGGACCATCTTCCGGACGGACCGTTTAGGGGGTCCAGGGACGGTCGGGTTGGACGGTTTGGTCGGATCGTTCGGGACAACTTTGGAGGGTCCGGAACGGTCGGGTTGGACGGTTTAGTCGGATGGTTCGGGACATCTTTGGAGGGTCGGGAACGGTCGTGTTGGACTGTTTGGCCGGATGGTTCGCGACAACTAGAGGAGATACGAACCTTCTTCCGGACGGACCGTTTTGAGGTCCGGGACGGTCGGGTTGGACGGTTTGGTCGGATCGTTCGGGACAACTTTGGAGGGTCCGAACGGTCGGGTTGGACGGTTTGGTCGGATGGTTCGGGTCTACTTTGGAGGGTCCCGAACGGTCGGGTTGGACGGTTTGGTCGGCTGGTTCGGGACAACTTTGGCAGGTCTGGAACTGTCGGGTTGGACGGTTTGGTCTGATGGTTCGGGAACAACTAGAGGAGATCCGGACCGTCTTCCGGACGGAATGTTTAGCAGGTCCGGGATGGTCGGGTTGGACGGTTTGGTCTGATGGTTCGGGACAACTAGAGGAGATCCGGACCGTCTTCCGGACGGAGCGTTTAGTGGCTCCGGGATGGTCGGGTTGGACGGTTTGGTCGGATGGTTCGGGACAACTTTGGAGGGTCCGGAACGGTCGGGATGGAATGTTTAGTCGGATGGTTCGGCACAGCTTTTGTGGGTCCGAGATGGTCGGGTTGGACGGTTTGGACGGTTTGGTTTGGGACAGCTTTGGAGGGTCGGAACGGTCGTGTTGGACTGTTTGGCCGGATGGTTCGCGACAACTAGAGGAGATACGAACCTTCTTCCTGACGGACCGTTTTGAGGTTCCAAACAGTCGGGTTGGACGGTTTGGTCGGATGGTTGAGGACAACTTTGGAGGGTCCACACGGTCGGGTTGGACGTTTGGTCGGCTGGTTCGGGACAACTTTCGCGGGTCTGGAACTGTCGGGTTGCACGGTTTGGTCTGATGGTTCGGGGCAACTAGAGGAGATCCGTACCGTCTTCCGGACGGACCGTTTAAGCGGGTCCGGGATGGTCGGGTTGGACGGTTTGGTCGAATCGTTCGGGACAACATTGGAGGTCCGGAACGGTCGGGTTGGAAGGTTTAGTCGGATGGTCCGGGGCAACTTTGTTGGGCCCAGGATGGTCGGGTTGGACGGTTTGGACGGTTGGTTCGGGACAACTTTGGAGGGTCAGAACGGTCATGTTGGACTGTTTGGTCGGATGGTTCGGGACAACCAGAGTTGATACGAACCTTCTTTCGGACGGACTGTTTTGAGGGTCCAGGATGGTCGGGTTGGACGGTTTGGTCGGATCGTTCACTTTGGAGGGTCCGGAATGGTCGGGTTGGACGGTTTGGTCGGATGGTTCAGGACAACTTTGGAGGGTCCAGAACGGTCAGGTTGGACGGTTTGGTCGGCTGGTTTGGGACAACTTTCGCTGGTCTGGAACTGTCGGGTTGCACGGTTTGGTCTGATGGTTCAGGACAACTTTGGAGGGTCCAGAACGGTCGGGTTGGACGGTTTGGTCGGCTGGTTCGGGACAACTTTCGCTGGTCTGGAACTGTCGGGTTGCACGGTTTGGTCTGATGGTTCGGGGCAACTAGAGGAGATCCGTACCGTCTTCCGGATGGACCGTTTAGCGGGTTCGGGATGGTCGTGTTTGGACGGTTTGGTCGGATCGTTCACTTTGGAGGGTCCGGAACGGTCGGGTTGGACGGTTTGGTCGGATGGTTCAGGGACAACTTTGGAGGGTCCAGAACGGTCGGGTTGGACGGTTTGGTCGGCTGGTTCGGGACAACTTTGGTGGGTCCAGAACGGTCGGGTTGGACGGTTTGGTCGGCTGGTTCGGGACAACTTTGGCGGGTCCGAACTGTCGGGTTGGACGGTTTGGTCTGATTGTTCGGGACAACTAGAGGGGATCCGGACCGTCTTCCGTACGCAGCGTTTAGCGGGTCCGGGATGGTCGGGTTGGATGGTTTGGTCGGATCGTTCGGGACAACTTTGGAGGGTCCGGAACGGTCGGGTTGGAATGTTTAGTCGAATGGTTTCGGGAACAACTTTGGAGGGTCCTGAACGGTCGGGATGGTCGGGTTGGACGGTTTGGACGGTTTGGTTCGGGGCAACTTTGGAGGGTCGGAACGGTCGTGTTGGACTGTTTGGCCGGATGGTTCGGGACAACTAGAGTTATACGAACCTTATTCCGGACGGACCGTTTTAAGGGGATGGTCGGGTTGGCCGGTTTGGCCGGATCGTTCACTTTGGAGGGTATGGAACGGTCGGGTTGGACGGTTTGGTCGGTTGGTTCGGGACAACTTTGGACGGTCCAGAACGATCGGGTTGGACGGTTTGGTCTGCTGGTTCGGGACAACTTTGGCTGGTCTGGAACTGTCGGGTTGGACGGTTTGGTCGGATGTTTCGGGACAACTAGAGGAGATACGGACCTTCTTCCGGGCGGACCATTTTGATGCTCCGGGACGGTCGGGTGGGACGGTTGGTCGGATGGTTCGGGACAACTTTGGAGGGTCCGGGAATGGTCAGGTTGGACGGTTTGGTCTGATGGTTCGGGACAACTAGAGGAGATCGGGACCTTCTTCCGGACGGACCATTTTGAGGGTCCGGGACGGTCGGGTGGGACGGTTTGGTCGGATGGTTCGGGACAACTTTGGAGGGTCAACTAGTGGAGATCCGAACCTTCTTCGGACGGACCATCTTGAGGGTCCGGGACGGTCGGGTGGGACGATTTGGTCTGATGGTTCGGGACAACCTGTGGAGATCCGGACATTATTCGGACGGACCGTCAGAGCGTCCGGGGCCGTCGGGTGGGACGGTTTGGTCGGATCGTTCGGGACAACTTTGGATGGTCCGGAACGGTCAGGTTGGACGGTTTGGTCTGATGGTTCGGGCAACTAGAGGTGATCCGGACCTTCTTCCGGACGGACCATTTGGAGCGTCCGGGGTGGTCGGGTTGAACGGTCTGGTCAGATGGTTATGGATGGTCCCAGTTTGGAGGGTCCGGGACAGTCGGGTTGGACGGTTCGGTCTGATGGTTCAGGACAACTAGAGGCGATCCGGACCTTCTTCTGATGGTCCGTTTGGAGGGTCCGGGACAGTCGGGTTGGATGGTTTCGTCGGATGGTTCGGGACAACTAGAGGAGATCCGGACCTTCTTCCGGACGGACCATTTTGAGGGTCCGGGACGGTCGGGTAGGATGGTTTGTTCGGATGATTCGGGAAAACTTTGGAGGGTCAGAACGGTCGGCTTGGACGTTTGGTCGGACGGTTCGGGACAACTAGAGGAGATACGGATATTCTTCCGGACAGACCATTTTGACGGTCCGGAACGGTCAGGGTTGGACGGTTTGGTCTGATGGTTCGGGACAACTAGAGGAGATCCGGACCTTCTTCCGACGGACCATTTGAGGGTCCGGGACGGTCTGGTGGACGGTTTGGTCAGATGGTTCGGGACAACTTTGGAGGGTCAGAACGGTCGGGTTGGACGGTTTGGTCGGACGGTTCGGGACAACTAGAGGAGATACGGATCTTCTTTCCGGACGGTCCATTTCGATGGTCCCGGGACAGTCGGGTTGGACGGTTTGGTCGGATCGTTTGGGACAACTTTGGAGGGTCCGGAACGGTCAGGGTTGGACGGTTTGGTCTGATGATTCGGGACAACTAGAGGAGATCCGGACCTTCTTCCGGACGGACCGTTTGGAGCGTTCCAGGGCGGACGGGTTGGACGGTTTGGTCGGATGGTTCTGGGACTAATCGTTTGGAGGGTTTGAGACGGTCGGGTTGGACGGTTTGGTTGGATGGTTCGGGACAACTAGAGGAGATCCGAACCTTCTTCTGGACAGACCGTTTGGAAGTTCCGGGACGGTCGGGTTGGCACGGTTTGGTCGGACTGGTTCGGGACTGACATCTTGAGGGTCCGAGATGGTCGGGTTGGACGGTTTGGTCAGATGGTTCAGGGAGAACAAGAGGAGAACCAGATCTTCTTCCGGACGGTCCGTTTGGATGGCCCGGGTGGTCGGGTTGGACGGTTGGATCGGATTGTTCGGGACAACTAGAGGAGATCAGGACCTTCTTCCAGACGGACCGTTTCGGATGTTCCTGGATGGTCGAGTTGAACAGGTTGGCCGGACGGTTCGGGACCAACAGTTTGGAGGGGCCGAGACGGTCGGGTGGGATGGTTTGGTCGGATGGTTTGGGACCAACAGTTTGGATGGTCCGGGGCGGTCGGGTTGGACGGTTAGGTCGGATGGTTTGGGACAACTAGAGGAGATCTAGACCTTCTTCCGGACAGACCGTTTCGAAGTTTCGGGACGGTCGGGTTGGACGGTTTGGTCGGACGGTTCGGGACCAACAGTTTGGAGGGTCCGAGACGGTCGGGTTGGACGGTTTGGTCGGATGGTTCGGGACCAACAGTATGGAGGGTCCGGGACGGTCGGGTTGGCTGGTTTCGTCGGATAGTTCGGGAGAACTAGAGGAGAGCCGGACCATCTTCCGGACGAACCGTTTGGAATGTCCGGGACGGTCGGGTTGGACGGTTTGGTCGGATGGTTTGGCACCAATAGTTTGGAGGGACCGGGACGGTTGGGTCGGACGGTTTGGTCGGATGGTTCGGGACCAACAGTTTGGATGGTTTGAGACGGTCGGGTTGGACGGTTTGGTTGGATGGTTCGGGGGAACTAGAGGAGAGCCGGACCTTCTTCCGGACGGTTTCGTCGGATGGTTCGGGACCAACAGTTTGAAGGGTCCTGGACGGTCGGGTTGGACGGTTTGGTCGGATGGTTCGGGACCAACAGTTTGAAGGGTCCGCGGCGGTCGGGTTGGACGGTTTGGTCCGATGGCTCGGGACCAACACTTTAGAGGGTCCGGGACGGTCGGGTTGGATGATTTGGTCCGATGGTTCGGGACCAACAGTTTGGAGGGTCCGGGACGGTCGGGTTGGATGTTTTGGTCGGATGGTTGGGGAGAACTAGAGGAGAACCGGACCTTCTTTCGGACGGACCGTTTGGAAGGTCCGGGACGGTCGGGTTGGACGGTTTGGTCGGATGGTTTGTCTGAGACGGTCGGGTTGGACGGTTTGGTTGGATGGTTCGGTACAACTAGAGGAGATCCGGACCTTCTTCCGGACGGACCGTTTGGCAGGTCCGGGACAGTCAGGTTGGAAGGTTTGGTCGGATGGTTTGGGACAATTAGAGGAGATCTAGACCTTCCGAACGGACCATTTGAATGTTTCAGGACAGTCGGGTTGGACGGTTTGGTCGGATGGTTCGGGACCAACAGTTTGGAGGGTCTGAGACGGTCGGGTTGGACGGTTTGGTTTGATGCTTCAGGACAACTAGAGGAGATCCAGACCTTCTTCCGGACGGACCGTTTGGAATTTCCGGGACGGTCGGGTTGGACGGTTTGGTCGGATGGTTCGGGACCAACTGTTTGGAGGGTCCGAGACGGTTCGGTTGGACGGTTCGGTTGGATGGTTCGGGAGAACTACAGGGGTACCAGATCTTCTTCCGGACGGACGGTTTGGAAGGTCCGGGACGGTCGGGTTGCACAGTTTGGTCTGACGGTTCGGGACAACAAGAGGAGAACTGGACCTTCTTCCGGACGGACCATTTGGAAGGTCCGGGACGGTCAGGTTGGACGGTTTGGTCGGGTGGTTCGGGACCAACAGTTTGGAGGGTTTGAGACGGTCGGGTTGGACGGTTTGGTTGGATGGTTCGGGACAACGAGAGGAGATCCGGACCTTCTTCCGGACGGACCGTTTGGATGTTTCGGGATGGTCGGGTTGGACGGTTTGGTCGGATGGTTTGGGACAACTTGATGAGATCCGGACCTTCTTCCGGACGGACCATTTGGAAGGTCCGGGTCGGTCGGGTTGGACGGTTTGGTCGGATGGTTTGGGACAATTAGAGGAGATCTAGACCTTCCGGACGGACCATTTGGAAGTTCCAGGACAGTCGGGTTGGACGGTTTGGTCGGATGGTTCGGGACCAACAGTTTGGAGGGTCCGAGACGGTCGGGTTGGACGATTTGGTCGGATGGTTTGGGACCAACAGTTTGGAGGGTCCGGGACGGTCGGGTTGGATGGTTTGGTCGGATGATTCGGGAGAGCGAGAGGAGAACCGGACCTTCCTCCGACGGACCTTCGGATTCGGGAGAGCGGGGGAACGGACTTCTGGTCGGATGATTCGGGAGAGCGAGAGGAGAACAGGACCTTCTTCCGGACGAACCTTTTGGAAGTTTCGGGACGGTCGGGTTGGAAGGTTTGGTCGGATGGTTCGGGACCAACAGTTTGGAGGGTCCGGGACGGTCGGGTTTAACGGTTTGGTCGGATGGTTCGGGACCAACAGTTTGGAGGGTTTGAGACGATCGGGTTGGACGGTTTGGTTGGATGGTTCGGGACAAATAGAGGAGATCCGGACCTTCTTCCGGACAGACCGTTTGGAAGTTCCGGGATGGTTGGGTTGGACGGTTTGGTCGGATGGTTCGGGACTAACAGTTTGAAGGGTCCGAGATGGTCGGGTTGGACGGTTTGGTCAGATGGTTCGAGAGAACAAGAGGAGAAACGGATCTTCTTCCGGACGGACCGTTTGGATGGCCCGGGTGGTCGGGTTGGACGGTTCGGTCGGATGGGTCGGGACAACTTGAGGAGATCAGGACCTTCTTCCAGACGGACCGTTTGGATGTTCCTGGATGGTCGAGTTGGACAGGTTGGTCGGACGGTTCAGGACCAACAGTTTGGAGGGTCCGAGACGGTCGGGTTGGATGGTTTGGTCGGATGGTTCGGGACCAACAGTTCGGAAGGTCCGTGGTGGTCGGGTTGGACGGTTTGGTCGGATGGTTTGGGACAACTAGAGGAGATCTAGACCTTTCGGACGGACCATTTGGAAGTTTCAGGATAGTCGGGTTGGAAGGTTTGGTCGCATGGTTCGGGACAACTAGAGGAGATCCGGACCTTCTTTGGGACAGACCGTTTGGAAGTTCCAGGACAGTCGGGTTGGATGGTTTGGTTCGACGGTTCGGGACAACTAGAGGAGATCCGGACCTTCTTCCGGACAGACCGTTTGGAAGTTCCGGGACGGTCGGGTTGGACTGTTTGGTCGGATGGTTCGGGAGTAACAGTTTGAAGGGTCCGAGATGGTCAGGTTGGACGGTTTGGTCCGATGGTTCGGGTGAACTAGAGGAGAACCGGATCTTCTTCCGGACGGACCGTTTGAAAGGCCCGGGTGGTCGGGTAGGACGGTTTGGTCGGATGGTTCGGGACCAACTGTTTGGAGGGTCCGAGACGGTTGGGTTGGACGGTTTGGTTGGATGGTTCGGGAGAACTAGAGGGGACCGGACCTTCTTCCGGACGGACGGTTTGGAAGGTCCGGGACGGTCGAGTTGCACCGTTTGGTCGGACGGTTTCGGGACAACTAGAGGAGAACGGGACCTACTTTCGGACGGACCGTTTGGATGTTTCCAGACGGTCGGGTTGGACGGTTTGGTCGGATGGGTCGGGACCAACAGTATGGATGGTCCGGGACGGTCGGGTTGGACGGTTTGGTCGGATGGTTCGGGACCAACAGTTTGGAGGGTCCGGGGTGGTCGGGTTGGATGTTTTGGTCGGATGGTTCGGGAGAACTAGAGGAGAACCGGACCTTCTTCTGGACGCTTTGGTCGGACGGTTTGGTCGGATGGTTCGGGAGAACTAGAGGAGAGCCGGACTATCTTCTGGATGGACGTTTGGAAGGTCCGGGACGGTCGGGTTGGACGGTTTGGTCGGATGGTTTGGTAGACGGTTTGGTCGGATGGTTCGGGAGAACTAGAGGAGTACCGGACCTTCTTCCGGGCGGACCATTTGGAAGGTCCGGGACGGTGAGGTTGGACGGTTTGGTCGGGTGCTTCGGGACCAACAGTTTGGAGGGTTTGAGACGGTCGGGTTGCACGGTTTGGTCAGATGGTTCGGGATCAACAATTTGGAGGGTCCGAGACGGTCGGGTTGGACGGTTTGGTCGGATGGTTCGGGACCAACAGTTTGGAGGGTCCGGGATGGTCGGGTAGGACGGTTTGGTCGGATGGTTCGGGACCAACTGTTTGGAGGGTCCGAGACGGTTGGGTTGGACGGTTTGGTTGGATGGTTTGGGAGAACTAGAGGGGAACCGGACCTTCTTCCGGACGGACGGTTTGGAAGGTCCGGGACGGTCGAGTTGCACCGTTTGGTCGGACGGTTTCGGGACAACTAGAGGAGAACGGGACCTACTTCCGGACGGACCGTTTGGAAGGTCCGGGACGGTCGGGTTGGACGGTTTGGTCGGATGGTTCGGGACCAACAGTTTGGAGGGTCCGAGACGGTCGGGTTGCACGGTTTGGTCGGACGGTTCGGGACCAACAGTTTGGAGGGTCCGAGACGGTCGGGTTGGACGGTTTGGTCGGATGGTTCGGGGCCAACAGTTTGGAGATTCCGGGACGGTCGGGTTGGCTGGTTTCGTCGGATGGTTCGGGAGAACTAGAGGAGAGCTGGACCATCTTCCGGACGGACCGTTTGGAAGGTCCGGGACGGTCAGGTTGGACGGTTTGGTCGGATGGTCCGGGACCAACAGTTTGGAGGGTTTGAGACGGTCGGGTTGGACGGTTTGGTTGGATGGTTCGGGACAACTAGAGGAGAGCCGGACCTTCTTCCGGACGGAACGTTTGGAAGGTCCGGGACGGTCGGGTTGGACGGTTCGGGACCAACAGTTTGGAGGGTCCGGAACGGTCGGGTTGGACGGTTTGGTCGGACCGTTCGGGACCAACAGTTTGGAGGGTCCGGGAACGGTCGGGTTGGATGGTTTTTTCGGATGGTCCGGGACCAACAGTTAGGAGAGTCCGGGACGGTCAGGTTGGATGGTTCGGTCGGATGATTCGGGCGAACGAGAGGAGAGCAGGAACTTCTTCCGGACGGACCGTTTGGAAGGTCAGGGACGGTCGGGTTTGGCGGTTTGGTCGCATGGTTCGGGACCAACAGTTTGGAGGGTCCGGGACGGTCGGGTTGGACGGTTTGGTCGGATGGTTCGGGACCAACAGTTTGAAGGGTCCGGGACGGTCGGGTTAGACGGTTTGGTCAGATGGTTCGGGAGAACGAGAGGAGAACCGGACATTCCGGACGGACCGTTTGTAAGGCCCGGGTGGTCGGGTTGGAAGGTTTGGTCGGATGGTTCGGGACAACTAGAGGAGATCAGGACCTTCTTCCGGACGGACCGTTTGGATGTTCCTGGATGGTCGAGTTGGACAGGTTGGTCGGACGGTTCCGGACCATTAGTTTGAAGGCTCCGGGACGGTCGGGTTGGACGGTTTGGTCGGATGGTTCGGGACCAACAGTTTGGAGCGTCCGGGACGGTCGGGTTGGACGGTTTGGTCGGATGGTTCGGGACCAACAATTTGGGGGTTCCGGGATGGTCGGGTTAGATGGTTTGGTCGGATGGTTCGGGACAACTAGAGGAGATCCGGACCTTCTTCGGGACAGACCATTTGGAAGTTCCAGGACAGTCGGGTTGGACGGTTTGGTTGGATGGTTCGGGACCATCAGTTTGGAGGGTCCGGGACGGTCGGGTTGGACGGTTTGGTTGGATGGTTCGGGACAACTAGAGGAGATCCGGACCTTCTTCCGGACAGACCGTTTGGAAGTTCCGGGATGGTAGGGTTGGACGGTATGGTCGGATGGTTCGGGAGTAACAGTTTGAAGGGTCCGAGATGGTCGGGTTGGATGGTATGGTCAGATGGTTCGGGAGAACTAGAGAAGAACCGGATTTTCTGCCGGACGGACCGTTTGGAAGGCCCGGGTGGTCGGGTTGGACGGTTTGGTCGGATGGTTCGGGACAACTAGAGGAGATCAGGACCTTCTTCCGGACGGACCGTTTGGATGTTCCTGGATGGTCGAGTTGGACAGGTTGGTCGGACGGTTCGGGACCAACAGTTTGGAGGGTCCGGGACGGTCGGGTTGGATGGTTTGGTCGGACGGTTCGGGACCAACATCTCGGAAGGTCCGGGGTGGTCGGGTTGGACGGTTTGGCAGGATGGTTTGAGACAACTAGAGGAGATCTGGACCTTCTTCCGGACGGACCGTTTCGAAGTTTCGGGACGGTCGGGTTGGATGGTTTTGGTCGGACGGTTCGGGACCAACAGTTTGGAGGGTCCGAGACAGTCGGGTTGAACGGTTTGGTCGGATGGTTCGGGACCAACAGTTTAGAGGGTCCGGGACGGTCGGGTTGGCTGGTTTCGTCGGATGGTTCGGGAGAACTAGAGGAGAGCCGGACCATCTTCCGGACGGACCGTTTGGAAGGTCCGGGACGGTCGGCTTGGACGTTTTGGTCTGATGGTTTGGCACCAATAGTTTGGAGGGACCAGGACGGTCGGGTTGGACGGTTTGGTCGAATTGTTCGGGACCAACAGTTTGGAGGGTTTGAGACGGTCGGGTTGGAAGGTTTGGTTGTATGGTTCAGGAGAACTAGAGGAGAGCCGGACCTTCTTCCGGACGGAACGTTTGGAAGGTCCGGGACGGTCGGGTTTGACGGTTCGGGACCAACAGTTTGGAGGGTTCGGGACAGTCGGGTTCGACAGTTTGGTCGGATGGTTCGGGACCAACAGTTTGGGGGGTCCGAGATGGTCGGGTTTGACGGTTTGGTCGGATGGTTCGGGACGAACAGTTCGGAGGGTACGGGCTGGTCGGGTTGGACGGTTTGGTCGGATGGTTCGGGACAACTAGAGGAGATCCGGACTTCTTCCGGACGGACGGTTTGGAAGTTTCGGGACGGTCGGGTTGAACGGTTTGGTCGGACGGTTCTGGACCAACAGTTTGGAGGGTCCGGGAGGGATTGGTCGGATGTTTCGGGACCAACAGTTTGGAGGGTCCGGGACGGTCGTGTTGCATGATTTGGTCGGATGATTCGGGACCAACAGTGCGGAGGGTCCGGGACGGTAGGGTTGGATGGTTTGGTTGGATGGTTCGGGACCGACAGTTTGGACGGTCCGAGACGGTCGGGTTGGACGGTTTGGTCGGATGGTTCGGGACCAACAGTTTGGAGGGTCCGGGACGGTCGGGTTGGATGGTTTAGTCGAATGATTTGGGAGAGCGAGAGGAGTGCTGGATCTTCTTCCGGACGGACCGTTTGGAAGGTCCGGGACGGTCGGGTTGGACGGTTTGGTCGGATGGTTCGGGACCAACAGTTTGGAGGGTCCGGGACGGTCGGGTTGGACGGTTTGGTCGGATTGTTCGGGAGAACTAGAGGAGAGCCGGACCATCTTCCGGGCGGACCGTATGGAAGGTCCGGGACGGTCGGGTTGGACGGTTTGGTCGGACGGTTTGGGACACTTAGAGGAGATCTAGACCTTCAGGACGGACCATTTGGAAGTTCCAGGACAGTCGGGTTGGACGGTTTGGTCGGATGGTTCGGGACCAACAGTTTGGAGGGTTTGAAACGGTCGGGTTGGACGGTTTGGTCGGATGGTTCGGAACTAACAGTTGGAAGGGTCCGAGATGGTCGTGTTGGACGGTTTGGTCAGATGGTTCGGGAGAACAAGAGGAGAACCGGATCTTCTTCCGGACGGACCGTTTGGAAGGCCCGGGTGATCGGGTTGGACGGTTTGGTCGGATGGTTCGGGACAACTAGAGGAGATCTGGACCTTCTTCCGGACGGACCGTTTGGATGTTCCTGGATGGTCGAGTTGGACAGGTTGGTCGGACGGTTCGGGACCAACAGTTTGGAGGGTCCGAGACGGTCGGGTTGGATGGTTCGGTCGGATGGTTCGGGACCAACATTTCGGAAGGTCCGGGGTGGTCGGGTTGGACGGTTTGGCAGGATGGTTTGAGACAACTAGAGGAGATCTGGACCTTCTTCCGGACGGACCGTTTCGAAGTTTCGGGACGGTCGGGTTGGACGGTTTGGTCGGACGGTTCGGGACCAACAGTTTGGAGGGTCCGAGACAGTCGGGTTGAACGGTTTGGTCGGATGTTCGGGACCAACAGTTTAAAGGGTCCGGGACGGTCGGGTTGGCTGGTTTCGTCGGATGGTTCGGGAGAACTAGAGGAGAGCCGGACCATCTTCCGGACGGACCGTTTGGAAGGTCCGGGACGGTCGGCTTGGACGTTTTGGTTTGATGGTTTGGCACCAATAGTTTGGAGGGACCGGGACGGTCGGGTTGGACGGTTTGGTCGAATGGTTCGGGACCAACAGTTTGGAGGGTTTGAGACGGTCGGGTTGGACGGTTTGGTTGTATGGTTCGGGAGAACTAGAGGAGAGCCGGACCTTCTTCCGGACGGTTTGGTCAGATGGTTCGGGACCAACACATTGGTGGGTCCGGGACGGTCGGGTTGGACGGTTTGGTCGGATGGTTCGGGACCAACAGTTTGAAGTGTCCGCGACGGTCGGGTTGGACGGCTTGGTCGGAATGCTCGGGACCAACACTTTGGAGGGTCCGGGACGGTCGGGTTGGATGGTTTGGTCGGTTCGGGACAAATAGTTTGGAGGGTCCGGGACAGTCGGGTTGGATGTTTTGGTCCGATGGTTCGGGACCAACAGTTTGGAGGGTCCGAGACTGTCAGGTTGGACGGTTTGGTCGGATGGTTCGGTACCAATAGTTTGGAGGGTCTGGGACGGTCGGGTTGGCTGGTTTGGTCGGATGGTTCGGTACCAATAGTTTCGAGGGTCCGAGACTGTCAGGTTGGACGGTTTGGTCGGATGGTTCGGGACCAACAGTTTGGAGGGTCCGAGACTGTCAGGTTGGACGGTTTGGTCGGATGGTTCGGGGCCAACAGTTTGGATGGTCCGGGATGGTCGGGTTGGCTGGTTTGGTCGGATGGTTCAGGAGAACTAGAGGAGAGCCGGACCATCTGCTGGACGGACAGTTGGGTTGGACGGTTTGGTCGGATGGTTCGGGACCAACAGTTTGGAGGGTCCGAAACTGTCAGGTTGGACGGTTTGGTCGGATGGTTCGGGACCAACTGTTTGGACGGTCCAAGACGGTTCGGTTGGACGGTTTGGTTGGATCGTTCGGGAGAACTAGATGGGAACCGGACATTCTTCAGGACGGACGGTTTGGAAGGTCCGGGACGGTCGAGTTGCACAGTTTGGTCTGACGGTTCGGGACAACTAGAGGAGAACAGGACCTTCTTCCGGACGGACCGTTTGGATGTTTAGGGACGGTCGGGTTGGACGGTTTGGTCGGATGGTTCGGGACCAACAGTTTGGAGGGCCCGGGACGGTCGGGTTGGATGGTTTGGTCGGATGATTCGGGAGAGCGAGAGGAGACGGACCTTCTTCCGGACGGACCGTTTGGAAGTTTCGGCAGAGCGAGGGGAGAACAGGACCTTCTTCCAGACGACAATTTGTATGATTCGGGAGAGCGAGAGGAGAACAGGGCTGACGGACCGTTTGGAAGTTTCGGGACGGTCGGGTTGGACGGTTTGGTCGGATGGTTCGGGACCAACAGTTTGGAGGGTCCGGGACGGTTGGGTTGGACGGTTTGGTCGGATGGTTCGGGAGCAACAGTTGGAGGGTCCGGGATGGTCGGGTTAGATGGTTTGGTCGGATGGTTCGGGACAACTAGAGGAGATCCGGACCTTCTTCCGGACAGACCGTTTGGAAGTTCCAGGACAGTCGGGTTGGACGGTTTGGTCGGCTGGTTCGGGACCAACAGTTTGGAGGGTTTGAGACGGTCGGGTTGGACTGTTTGGTTGGATGGTTCGGGACAACTAGAGGAGATCCGGACCTTCTTCCGGACAGACCGTTTGGAAGTTATGGGACGGTCTGGTTGGACAGTTTGGTCGGATGGTTCGGGACTAACAGTTTGAGGGGTCCGAGATGGTCGGGTTGGACGGTTTGGTCACATGGTTCGGGAGAACAAGAGGAGAACCGGATCTTCTTCCGGACGGACCGTTTGGAAGGCCCGGGTGGTCGGGTTGTATGGTTTGGTCTGATGGTTCGGGACAACTAGAGGAGATCAGGAGGTTCTTCAGGACGGACCATTTGGATGTTCCTGGATGGTCGAGCTGGACAAGTTGGTCGGATGGTTCGGGACCAACAGTTTGGAGGGTCCGAGATGGTCGGGTTGGATGGTTTGATCGGATGGTTCGGGACCAACAGTTCGGAAGGTCCGGGTTGGTCGGGTTGGACGGTTTGGTCGGATGGTTTGGGACAACTAGAGGAGATCTGGACCTTCTTTCGGACGGACTGTTTCGAAGTTTCGGGACGGTCAGGTTGGATGGTTTGGTCGGACGGCTCGGGACCAACAGTTTGGAGGGTCCTGGACGGTCGGGTTGGATGGTTTGGTCGGATGTGTCGGGACTAACAGTTTGGAGGGTCCGGGACGGTCGGGTTGGACGGTTTGGTCGGATGGCTCGGGACCAACACTTTGGAGGGTCTGGGACGGTCGGGTTGGATGGTTTGGTCGGATGGTTCGGGGCCAACAGTTTGGAGGGTCCGGGACGGTCGGGTTGGATGTTTTGGTCGGATGGTTCGGGACAAACAGTTTGGAGGGTCCGGGACGGTCGGGTTGGATGTTTTGGTCGGATGGTTCGGGAGAACTAGAGGAGAACCGGACCTTCTTTCGGACGGACCGTTTGGAAGGTCCAGGATGGTCGGGTTGGACGGTTTGGTCGGATGGTTTGTCCGAGACGGTCGGGTTGGACGGTTTGGTTGGATGGTTCGGGACAACTAGAGGAGATCCGGACCTTCTTCCGGACGGACCGTTTGGCACGACCAGGACGGTCGGGTTGGAAGGTTTGGTCGGATGGTTTGGGATAATTAGAGGAGATCTAGACCTTCCGGACGGACCATTTGGAAGTTCCAGGACAGTCGGGTTGGACGGTTTGGTCGAATGGTTCGGGACCAGCAGTTTGGAGGGTTTGAGACGGTCGGGTCGGACGGTTTCGTTGGATGGTTCGGGACAAGTAGAGGAGAGCCGGACCTTCTTCCGGACGGAACGTTTGGAAGGTCCGGGACGGTCGGGTTTGACGGTTCGGGACCAACAGTTTGGAGGGTTCGGGACAGTCGGGTTCGACAGTTTGGTCGGATGGTTCGGGACCAACAGTTTGGAGGGTCCGAGATGGTCGGGTCGACGGTTTGGTCGGATGGTTCGGGACGAACAGTTCGGAGGGTACGGGCTGGTCGGGTTGGACGGTTTGGTCGGATGGTTCGGGACAACTAGAGGAGATCCGGACCTTCTTCCGGACGGACGGTTTGGAAGTTTCGGGACGGTCGGGTTGAACGGTTTGGTCGGACGGTTCTGGACCAACAGTTTGGAGGGTCCGGGAGGGATTGGTCGGATGTTTCGGGACCAACAGTTTGGAGGGTCCGGGACGGTCGTGTTGCATGATTTGGTCGGATGATTCGGGACCAACAGTGTGGAGGGTCCGGGACGGTAGGGTTGCACGGTTTGGTCGGATGGTTCGGGACCGACAGTTTGGAGGGTCCGAGACGGTCGGGTTGGACGGTTTGGTCGGATGGTTCGGGACCAACAGTTTGGAGGGTCCGGGACGGTCGGGTTGGACGGTTTGGTCGGATTGTTCGGGAGAACTAGAGGAGAGCCGGACCATCTTCCGGGCGGACCGTATGGAAGGTCCGGGTCGGTCGGGTTGGACGGTTTGGTCGGACGGTTTGGGACACTTAGAGGACATCTAGACCTTCAGGACGGACCATTTGGAAGTTCCAGGACAGTCGGGTTGGACGGTTTGATCGGATGGTTCGGGACCAACAGTTTGGAGGGTTTGAAACGGTCGGGTTGGACGGTTTGGTCGGATGGTTCGGAACTAACAGTTGGAAGGGTCCGAGATGGTCGGGTTGGACGGTTTGGTCAGATGGTTCGGGAGAACAAGAGGAGAACCGGATCTTCTTCCGGGGAGACCGTTTTAAAGTTTCGGGACGGTCGGGTTGGACGTTTGGTCGGATGGTTCGGAACTAACAGTTGGAAGGGTCCGAGATGGTCGGGTTGGACGGTTTGGTCAGATGGTTCGGGAGAACAAGAGGAGATCCAGACCTTCTTCCGGGGAGACCGTTTTAAAGTTTCGGGACGGTCGGGTTGGACGGTTTGGTCGGATGGTTCGGAACTAACAGTTTGGAGGGTCCGAGATGGTCGGATTGGACGGTTTGGTCAGATAGTTCGGGAGAACTAGAGGAGAACCGGACCTTCCGGACGGGCCATTTGGAAGGCCCAGGTGGTCGAGTTGGACGGTTTGGTCGGATGGTTCGGGACAACTAGAGGAGATCTGGACCTTCTTCCGGACGGACCGTTCGGATGTTCCTGGATGGTCGAGTTGGACAGGTTGGTCGGACGGTTCGGGACCAACAGTTTGGAGGGTCCGAGACGGTCGGGTTGGATGGTTTGGTCGGATGGTTCGGGACCAACAGTTCGGAAGGTCCGGGGTGGTCGGGTTGGACGGTTTGGTCAGATGGTTTGGGACAACTAGAGGAGATCTGGACCTTCTTCCGGACGGACCATTTCGAAGTTTCGGGACGGTCAGGTTGGACGGTTTGGTCGGACGGTTCGGGACCAACAGTTTGGAGGCTCCGAGAGGGTCGAGTTGGATGGTTTGGTCGGATGGTTCGGGACCAACGGTTTGGAGGGTCTGAGACAGTCGGGTTGGATGGTTTGGTCGGATGGTTCGGGACCAACAGTTTGGAGGGTCCGGGACGGTCGGGTTGGATGGTTTGGTCGGATGATTCGGGAGAGCGAGAGGAGAGCCGGACCTTCTTCCGGACGGACCGTTTGGAAGGTCCGGGACGGTCGGGTTGGACGGTTTGGTCGGACGGTTCGGGACCAACAGTTTGGAGGGTCCGGGACGGTCGGGTTGGACGGTTTGGTCGGTTGGTTCGGGACCAACAGTTTGGAGGGTCCGGGATGGTCGGGTTAGACGGTTTGGTCGGATGGTTCGGGACAACTAGAGGAGATCCGGACCTTCTTCGGGACAGACCGTTTGGAAGTTCCAGGACAATCGGGTTGGACGGTTTGGTCGGATGGTTCAGGACCAACAGTTTGGAGGGTCCGGGACGGTCGGGTTGGCTGGTTTCGTCGGATGGTTCGGGAGAACTAGAGGAGAGCCGGATCATCTTCCGGATGGACCGTTTGGAAGGTCCAGGACGGTCGGGTTGGACGGTTTGGTCGGATGGTTTGGCACCAATAGTTTGGAGGGACCGGGACGGTCCGGTCGGACGGTTTGGTCGGATGATTCCGGACCAACTGTTTGGAGGGTCTGAGACGGTCGGGTTGGATGGTTCGGGAGAACTAGAGGAGAGCCCGACCTTCTTCCGGATGGTTTGGTCGGATGGTTCGGGACCAACAGTTTGGAGGGTCCAGATCGGTCGACTTGGACGGTTTGGTCGGATGGTTCGGGACCAATAGTTTGGAGGGTCCGTGTCGGTCGGGTTGGACGGTTTGGTCGGTTGGCTCGGGACCAACAGTTTGGAGGGTCCGGGACGGTCGGGTTGGATGGTTTGGTCGGATGGTTCGGGACCAACAGTTTGGAGGGTCCGGGACGGTCGGGTTGGATGTTTTGGTCGGATGGTTCGAGAGAACTAGAGGAGAACCGGACCTTCTTTCGGACAGACCGTTTGGAAGGTCCGGGACGGTCGGGTTGGACGGTTTGGTCGGCTGGTTTGTCCGAGACAGTCGGGTTGGACAGTTTGGTTGGATGGTTCGGGACAACTAGAGGAGATCCAGACCTTCTTTTGGACGGACCGTTTTGCAGGTCCGGGACGGTCGGGTTGGATGGTTTGGTCGGATGGTTTGGGACAACTAAAGATCTAGACCTTCCGGACGGACCATTTGGAAGTTCCAGGACAGTCGGGTTGGACGGTTTGGTCGGATGGTTCGGGACCAACAGTTTGGAAGGTTTGAGACGGTCGGGTCGGACGGTTTGGTTGGATGGTTCGGGACAACTAGAGGAGAGCCAGACCTTCTTCCGGACGGAACGTTTGGAAGGTCCTGGACGGTCGGGTTGGACGGTTCGGGACCAACAGTTTGGAGGATCCGGGACGGTCGGGTTGGACGGTTTTGTCGGATGGTTCGGGACCAACAGTTTGGAGGGTCCGAGATGGTCGGGTTCGACGGTTTGGTCGGATGGTTCGGGACCAACAGTTCGGAGGGTACGGGGTGGTCGGGTTGGACAGTTTGGTCGGATGGTTCGGGACAATTAGAGGAGATCCGGACCTTCTTCCGGATGGACGGTTTGGGAAGTTTCGGGACGGTCGGGTTGAACGGTTTGGTCAGACGGTTTTAGACCAACAGTTTGGAGGGTCCGGGACAGTCGGGTTGGACGGTTTGGTCAGATGGTTCGGGACCAACAGTTTGGACGGTCCGGGACGGTCGGGTTGCATGATTTGGTCGGATGATTCGGGACCTACAGTGTGGAGGGTCCGGGACGGTCGGGTTGGATCGGATTGTTCGGGACCTACAGTGTGGAGGGTCCGGGAGGGTCGGGTTGGATGGTTTGGTCGGATGGTTCGGGACCAACGGTTTGGAGGGTCTGAGACGGTCGGGTTGGATGGTTTGGTCGGATGGTTCGGGACCAACAGTTTGGAGGGTCCGGGACGGTCGGGTTGGATGGTTTGGTCGGATGATTCGGGAGAGCGAGAGGAGAGCCGGACCTTCTTCCGGACGGACCGTTTGGAAGGTCCGGGACGGTCGGGTTGGACGGTTTGGTCGGATGGTTCGGGACCAACAGTTTGGAGGGTCCGGGACGGTCGGGTTGGACGGTTTGGTCGGTTGGTTCGGGACCAACAGTTTGGAGGGTCCGGGATGGTCGGGTTAGACGGTTTGGTCGGATGGTTCGGGACAACTAGAGGAGATCCGGACCTTCTTCGGGACAGGCCGTTTGGAAGTTCCAGGACAATCGGGTTGGATGGTTTGGTCGGATGGTTCAGGACCAACAGTTTGGAGGGTTTGAGACGGTCGGGTTGGACGGTTTGGTCGGATGGTTCGGGAGAACTAGAGGAGATCAGGACCTTCTTCCGGACGGACGGTTTGGATGTTCCTGGATGGTCGACTTGGACAGGTTGGTCGGACGGTTCGGGACCAACAGTTTGGAGGGTCCGAGATGGTCGGGTTGGATGGTTTGGTCGGATGGTTCGGGACCAACAGTTCGGAAGGTCCCGGGTGGTCGGGTTGGACGGTTTGGTCGGATGGTTTGGGACAACTAGAGGAGATCTGGACCTTCTTCCGGACGGACTGTTTCGAAGTTTCGGGACGGTCGGGTTGGACGGTTTGGTCGGACGGTTCGGGACCAACCGTTTGGAGGGTCCAAGACGGTCGGGTTGGACGGTTTGGTCGGATGGTTCGGGACCAACAGTTTGGAGGGTCCGGGACGGTCGGGTTGGCTGGTTTGGTCGGATGGTTCGGGAGAACTAGAGGAGAGCCGGACAATCTTCCGGACGGACCGTTTGGAAGGTCCGGGACGGTCGGGTTGGACGGTTTGGTCGGATGGTTTGGCACCAATAGTTTGGAGGGACCGGGACGGTCGGGTCGGACGGTTTGGTCGGATGGTTCGGGAGAACTAGAGGAGAACCGGTGTTGGGGAACGTGCTACGCAAAACAAAAATTTACCATGCACAATCCACCCCAAGATCACTATCGAGGTGCAGGCAACGAGATCATACCTTCGACGATCACGTCAATGCAGCGGAGAAGTTGACCGATGTCGATGAAGTCCGCAGACTCGCGCGGCTAGGTTGTACCTACCAGCCGCGAGAGCGATCTCCTCGCGAGTAGTTCGCCCGATCGAATGCGACGTCTCCGACGTATCCACGCGTACCGGATCAGCGACACCGCGGTAATGCGGTGAGGAAGAACACGGCTTGGAGCTCGGGCTCGGGAAGAAATCACGGGGAGGGGCTAGGGTTAAGGGAGAGGGAGGAGCAGCCGGTCCGAACCGGGCCTTAAATAGGGCGGCCGGTCGGAAGCCGCGGTGGCCGCACCGCCCCTCTTCCCCAACCGGCGGCGGTGACGTGGGAAGAAGGAGCTGACGTGTGGGGCCCATGCAGCTGAGGAGGGGAGATGGCGTACAGCCCCGGGGGCGTTTTCAGAAGGGAGAGGCGGAAAGGAAGGGGAGGGGAAGGTGGATTCTGAAGCGGGCTGGCTCACGGGCTGCCGAGTGGGCCTCGGCCCACTCCTTTTTCTTAATTTCCTTTTTGTTTTTCTTTTGAATCCTGAGCAGAGCTTTGTTAATTCAAATGAGCATTCAAACGAGCTCCAAAATTTCTGAAATTTTTACACAACCCCTATAGTAGTGTTTAGAAGCCACTGTAAAATTTTGGGGTTATTTGGAATTGATTTGACCTAATTTTAAATTTAAATTCAAATAGGGCTTGAAAATGAATTTGAACTACAACTGGGCTCTAAATTCCTCCAAAAATTTTTGAATTTTTCCTGGTAGATGGGGTTCTCAATTCCATGGTGGTTTATAGCTTTTTGGGGGATTTTCTCATAAGAAAATATTGCATAACCATCAAACCCTAATTCTGCCACTTCCGGGATTTAAATTCAAATTGCTTTACGCGGGCTAGCAAACCACTGGATTTGGATGAAGCTTTCGGGGGAGGGGAATTGGTATAATGGTCCAACAAGAGGCCTCCACCTACTATTGCCAATTGTTGATATCCGCTACTTCAAATAAGTTGATTGGTGTTTGCTAGAATATCCACCGAGGATGAGATATGTACATATTCTTTAAAATATGATCATATCACTTTTAAGTTTAAACAAGGTGTGTGCGTGGAGGTGATGACATGTATGCATGAATGCAAGGCAAGGACCTAATCGTTGGATTTGGGTATTACAGTTTCGAAGGTCCGGGACGGCCGGGCTGGACGATTTGGTCGGATGGTTCGGGACCAACAGTTTGGAGGGCATGGGACGGTCTGGTTGGACAGTTTGGTCGGATGTTTCGGGACCAATAGTTTGGAGGATCCGAGACGGTCGGGTTGGACGGTTAGGTCGGATGGTTTGGGACAATTAGAGGAGATCAAGAACTTCCGGACGGACCATTTGGAAGTTCCAGGACAGTCAGGTTGGACAGTTTGGTCGGATGGTTCGGGACAAACAGTTTGGAGGGTTTGAGACGGTCGGGTTGGACGGTTTGGTTGCATAGTTCAGGACAACTAGAGCAGATCCGGACCTTCATCCGGACGGACCGTTTGGAAGTACCGGGACGGTGGGGTTGGATAGTTCGGTCGGATGGTTCGGGACCAACAGTTTGGATGGTCCGAGACGGTTGGGTTGGACGGTTTGGTTGGATGGTTCGGGACAACTAGAGGAGATCCGGACCTTCTTCCGGACGGACCTTTTGGAAGTTCCGGGATGGTCGGGTTGGACGGTTTGGTCGGATGGTTCGGGACTAACAGTTTGGAGAGTCCGAGATGGTCGGGTTGGAGAGTTTGGTCGGATGGCTGGGGAGAACTAGAGGAGAACCGGACCTTCTTCCGGACGGACCGTTTGAAAGGCCCGGGACGGTCGGGTTGCACGGTTTGGTCGGATGGTTCGGTACAACTAGAGGAGATCAGAACCGTCTTCCGGACGGACTGTTTGGAAGTTTCGGGACGGTCGGGTTGGACGGTTTGGTCGGATGGTTCGGGACAACTAGAGGAGATCCGGACCTTCTTCCGGACGGACCGCTTGTATGTTCCGGGGCGATCGGGTTTGGTCGGATGGTTCGGGACCAACAGTTTGGAGTATCCGAGGCGGTCCAGTTGGACGATATGGTCGGATGGTTCGGGACCAACAGTTTAGAGGATCCGAGACGGTCGGGTTGCATGACTTGGTTGGATGATTTAGGACCAACAGTTTGGAGGGTCCGGGACGGTCGGGTTGGACGGTTTGGTCGGATGGTTCGGGACCAACGGTTTGGAGGGTCCGGAACGGTCGGGTTGGATGGTTTGGTCTGATGGTTCGGGAGAACTAGAGGAGAACAGGACCATCTTCCGGATGGACCGTTTGGAAGGTTCAGGACGGTCGGGTTGGACGGTTTGATCGGATGGTTTGGGACAATTAGAAGAAATCTAGACCTTCCGGACGGACCATTTGGAAGTTCCAGGACAGTTGGGTTGGACGGTTTTGTCGGATGGTTCGGGACCAACAGTTTGGAGGGTCTGAGACGGTCGGGTTGGACGGTTTGGTTGGATGGTTCAGGACAACTAGAGGAGATCCGGACCTTCTTCCGGACGGACCGTTTGGAAGTTCCGGGACGGTCGGGTTGGACGGTTTGGTCGGATGGTTCGGCACCAACAGTTTGGAGGGTCCGAGACGGTCGGGTTGGATGGTTTGGTCAGATGGTTCAGGAGAACTAGACGAGAACCGGGCCTTCTTCCGGCGGACCGTTTGGAAGGACCGGGACGGTCGGGTTGGATAGTTTGGTCGGACGGTTCGGGACAACTAGAGGATATCAAGACCTTCTTCCGGACGGACCGTTTCGAAGTTTCGGGACGGTCGGGTTGGACACTTTGGTCGGACGGTTCGGTACCAACAGTTTGGAAGGTCCGCGATGGTCGCGTTGGATGGTTTGGTCGGATGGTTCGGGACCAACAGTTCGGAGGGTCCGGGGTGGTCGGGTTGGACGGTTTGGTCGGATGCTTCGGGACCACTAGAGGAGATCCGGACCTTCTTCCGGACGGATCGTTTGGAAGTTCCGGGACAATCGGGTTGGATGGTTTGGTCGGATGGTTCGGGACAACTAGAGGAGATCCGGACCTTCTTCCGGACGGACCGTTTGTATGATCCGGGGCGGTCGGGTTTGGTCGGATGGTTCAGGACCAACAGTTTGGAGCGTCCGAGACGGTCAGGTTAGACGATTTGGTCGGATGGTTCGGGACCAACAGTTCGGAGGGTCCGAGACGGCCGGGTTGCATGTTTGGTCGGATGATTCAGGGACCAACAGTTTGGAGGGTCCGCGACGGTCGGGATGGATGGTTTGGTCGGATGGTTCGGGACCAACGGTTTGGAGGGTCCGCGACGATCGGGTTGGACGGTTTGGTCGGATGGTTCGGGACCAACAGTTTGGAGGGTCCTGGACGGTCGGGTTGGATGGTTTGGTCGGATGGTTCGGAAAAACTAGAGAAAAGCCGGACCTTTTTCCAGACGGATCGTTTCGAAGGTCCGGGACGGTCGGGTTGGGCGGTTTGGTCGGATGGTTCGGGACCAACAGTTTCGAGGGCCCGGGACGGTCTGGTTGGACAGTTTTGGTCGGATGGTTCGGGACCAACAGTTTCGAGGGTCCGGGACGGTCGGGTTGGATGGTTTGGTCGGATGGCTCGGGACAAGTAGAGGAAAGCCGGACATCCTTCCGGACGGGCCTTTTCGAAGGTCCGGGACGGTCGGACTGAACGATTTGGTCGGATGTTTCGGGACCAACTGTTTGGAGGGCATGGGACGATCTGGTTGGACAGTTTGGTCGCATGGTTCGGGACCAACAGTTTGGAGGATCCGGGACGATCGGGTTGGACGGTTTCGTCGGATGGTTCGGGACAACTAGAGGAGATCCCGACCATCTTCCGGACGGACCGTTTGGAAGTTCCGGGACGATCGAGTTGGACGGTTTGGTCGGATGGTTCGGGACAACTAGAGGAGATGCAGACCTTCTTCCGACTGGACCGTTTGTATGTTCCGGGACGGTCGGGTTTGGTCGGATGGTTCGGGACCAACAGTTCGGAGCGTCCGAGACGGTCGGGTTAGACGATTTGGTCAGATGGTTCGGGACCAAAAGTTCGGAGGGTCCGACACGGTCGGGTTGCATGATTTGGTCGGATGATTCGGGACCAACAGCTCGGAGGGTCCGGGACGACCGTGGGGGTTGGGTGGTTTGGTCGGATGGTTCGGGACCAACAATTTGGAGGGTCCGGGACGGTCGGGTTGGATGGTTTGGTCGGATGGTTCGGGACCAACAGTTTGGAGGGCCCGGGACTGTCTGGTTGGACGGTTTGGCCGGATGGTTCGGGACCAACAGTTTGCAGGGTCCGAGTCGGTCGGGTTGGACGGTTTGGTTGGATGGTTCAGGAAAACTAGAGGAGATCTGGACCTTCTTCCGGACGGGCCGTTCGGAATTTCCGGGACGGTCGGGTTGGACGGTTTGGTCGGATGGTTCGGGACCAACAGTTTCGAGGTCTCGGGACGGTCTGGTTGGACGGTTTTGGTCGGATGGTTCGGGACCAACAGTTTCGAGGGTCCGGGACGGTCGGGTTGGATGGTTTGGTCGGATGGTTCGGGAGAAGTAGAGGAAAGCCGGACCTTCTTCTGGACGGACCTTTTCGAAGGTCCGGGACGGTCGGACTGGACGATTTGGTCGGATGGTTCGGGACCAACTGTTTGGAGGGCATGGGACGGTCTGGTTGGACAGTTTGGTCGGATGGTTTGGGACGATTAGAGGAGATCTTGAACTTCCGGACGGACCATTTGGAAGTTCCAGGACAGTCAGGTTGGACAGTTTGGTCGGATGGTTCGGGACCAACAGTTTGGAGGGTTTGAGACGGTCGGGTTGGACGGTTTGGTTGCATGGTTCGGGACAACTAGAGCAGATCCGGACGGACCGTTTGGAACTTCCGGGACGGTCGGGTTGGACAGTTTGGTCGGATGGTTCGGGACCAACACTTTGGAGGGTCCGAGACGATTGGGCTGGACGATTTGGTTGGATGGTTCGGGACAACTAGAGGAGATCCGGACCTTCTTCCGGGACAGACCTTTTGGAAGTTCCGGGATGGTCGGGTTGGACGGTTTGGTCGGATGGTTCGGGAGAACTAGACGAGAACCGGACCTTCTTCCGGACGGGCCGTTTGAAAGTCCCGGGACGGTCGGGTTCGACGGTTTGGTCGGATGGTTCGGGACAACTAGAGGAGATCAGAACCTTCTTCCGGATGGACCGTTTGGAAGTTTCGGGACGGTCGGGTTGGACGGTTGGGTCGGATGGTTCGGGACAACTAGAGGAGATCCGGACCTTCTTCCGGACGGACCGTTTGTATGATCGTTTGGTCGGATGGTTCGGGACCAGCAGTTTGGAGCGTCCGAGACGGTCGGGTTGGACGATTTGGTCAGATGGTTCGGGACCAACAGTTTGGAGGGTCTGAGGCGGTCGGGTTGGGCGGTTTGGTCGGATGGTTCGGGACCAACAGTTTGGAGGGTCCGGGATGGTCGGGTTGGATGGTTTGGTCGGATGGCTCGGGGCCAACAGTTTGGAGGGCCCGGGACGGTCTGGTTGGACGGTTTGGCCGGATGGTTCGGGACCAAGAGTTTGCAGGGTCCGAGACGTTGGGTTGGACGGTTCGGTTGGATGGTTCAGGAGAACTAGAGGGCATCTGGACCTTCTTCCGGACGGGCCGTTTGAAATTTCCGGGACGGTCGGGTTGGACGGTTTGGTCGGATGGTTCGGGACGAACAGTTTCGAGGTCCCGGGACGGTCTGGTTGGACGGTTTTGGTCGGATGGTTCGGGACCAACAATTTCGAGGGTCCGGGACGGTCGGGTTGGATGGTTTGGTCGGATGGTTCGGGAGAAGTAGAGGAAAGCCGGACCTTCTTCCGGACGGACCTTTTCGAAGGTCCGGGACGGTCGGACTGGACGATTTGATCGGATGGTTCGGGACCAACTGTTTGGAGGGCATGGGACGGTCTGGTTGGACAGTTTGGTCGGATGGCTTGGGGCGATTAGAGGAGATCTTGAACTTCCGGACGGACCATTTGGAAGTTCCAGGACAGTCAGGTTGGACAGTTTGGTCGGATGGTTCGGGACCAACAGTTTGGAGGGTATGAGACGGTCGGGTTGGACGGTTTGGTTGCATGGTTTGGGACAACTAGAGCAGATCCGGACGGACCGTTTGGAAGTTTCGGGACGGTCGGGTTGGACAGTTTGGTCGGATGGTTCGGGACCAACAGTTTGGAGTGGCCGAGACGATTGGGCTGGACGATTTGGTTGGATGGTTCGGGACAACTAGAGGAGATCGGAACCTTCTTCCGGATGGACCGTTTGGAAGTTTTGGGACGGTCGGGTTGGACGGTTGGGTCGGATGGTTCTGGACAACTAGAGGAGATCCGGACCTTCTTCCGGACGGACAGTTTGTATGTTCGTTTGGTCGGATGGTTCGGGACCAGCAGTTTGGAGCGTCCGAGACGGTCGGGTTGCATGATTTGGTCGGATGATTCGGGACCAACAGTTCGGAGGGTCCGGGACGGTCGGGTTGGATGGTTTGGTCGGATGGTTCAGGACCAACAGTTTGGAGCGTCCGGGACGGTCGGGTTGGACAGTTTAATCGAATGGTTCGGGACCAACAGTTCAGAGGGTCCAGGACGGTCGGGTTGGACGGTTTGGTCGGATGGTTCAGGACCAACAGTTTGGAGGGTCCGAGACGGTCGGGTTGGACGGTTTTGGTCGGATGGTTTGGGACAATTAGAGGTGATCTAGACCTTCCGGTGGGACCATTTGGAAGTTCCAGGACAGTCGGGTTGGACGGTTTGGTCGGATGGTTCGGGACCAACAGTTTGGAGGGACCGAAACGGTCGGGTTGGATGGTTTGGTCGGATGGTTCGGGACCAAGAATTTGGAGGGTCCGAGACGGTCGGGTTGGACGGTTTGGTCAGATGGTTCGGGAGAACTAGAGGAAAACCGGACCTTCTTACGGACTGACCGATTGGAAGGTCCAGGACGGTCGGGTTGGACGGTTTGGTCGGATGGTTCAGGACAACTAGAGGAGATCAGGACCTTCTTTCGGACGGATTATTCGGAAGTTTCGGGACGGTCGGGTTGGACGGTTTGGTCGGACGGTACGGTACCAACAGTTTGGAGGGTCCGAGACGGTCGGGACGGTCGTGTTTGGTCGGATTGTTCGGGACCAACAGTTCGGAGGGTCCGGGGTGGTCGGGTTGGACGGTTTGGTCGGATGATTCGGGACCAACAGTTCGGAGGGTCCGCGACGGTCGGGTTACATGATTTGGTCGGATGATTCGGGATCAACAGTTTGGAGGGTCCAGGATGGTCAGGTTGGATGGTTTGGTCGGATGGTTCGGGACCAACAGTTTGGAGGGTCCGAGACGGTTCGGTCGGATGGTTTGGTCGGATGGTTCAGGACCAACAGTTTGGAGGGTCCCGGCCGGTCGGGTTGGACGGTTTGGTATGATGGTTCGGGACCAACAGTTTGGAGGGTCTGAGACGGTCGGGTTGGATGATTTGGTCGGATGATTCGGGATCAACAGTTTGGAGGGTCTGAGATGGTCAGGTTGGATGGTTTGGTATGATGGTTCGGGACCAACAGTTTGGAGGGTCTGAGATGGTCAGGTTGGACGGTTTGGTATGATGGTTCGGGACCAACAGTTTGGAGGGTCCGCGACGGTCGGGTTGCATGATTTGGTCGGATGATTCGGGATCAACAGTTTGGAGGGTCCGGGATGGTCAGGTTGGATGGTTTGGTCGGATGGTTCGGGACCAACAGTTCGGAGGGTCCGAGACGGTTCGGTTGGATGGTTTGGTCGGATGGTTCGGGACCAACAGTTTGGAGGGTCCGCGACGGTCGGGTTGCACGGTTTGGTATGATTGTTCGGGGCCAACAGTTTGGAGGGTCTGAGACGGTCGGGTTGAACGGTTTGGTCCGATGGTTCGGGAGAACTAGAGCAGAACCGGACCTTCTTCCGGACGGACCGGTTGGAAGGTCCGGGACGGTCGGGTCGAACGGTTTGGTCGGATGGTTCAGGACCAACAATTTGCATGGTCCGGGAGGTCGGTTTGGACGGTTTGGTCGGATGGTTCGGGACCAACAGTTTGGAGGGTCCAGCACGGTCGTGTTGGACGGTTTGGTCGGATGGCTCGGGACCAACAGTTTGGAGCGTCCGAGACTGTTGGGTTGGACGGTTTTGTCGGATGCTTCGGGACGGTCGGCTTCGACTGTTTGGTCGGATGGTTCGGGAGAAATAGAGGACAACCGGACCTTCTTCCGGACGGACCGTTTGTAAGGTCCGGGACGGTCGGGTTGGACAGTTTGGTCGGACGGTTCGGGAGAATTAGAGGAGATCAGGACCTTCTTCCGGACGAACCGTTTGGAAGTTCCGGGATGGTCGAGTTGAACGGTTTTGTCAGATGGTCGGGTTGGACGGTTTTGTCGGATGCTTCGGGACGGTCGGGTTGAACGGTTTCCTCGGATGGTTCGGGACAACTAGAGGAGATCCGGACCTTCTTCTGGACGGACCGTTTGAAGTTCCAGAACAATCGGGTTGGACGGTTTGGTCGGATGTTTCGGTACAACTAGAGGAGATCCGGACCTTCTTCCGGACGGATGGTTTGTATGTTCCGGGACAGTCGGGTTTGGTTGGATGGTTCGGGACCAACAGTTTGGAGCGTCCGAGACGGTCGGGTTGGACGATTTGGTCGGATGACTCGGGACCAACAGTTTGGAGCGCCCGAGACTGTTGGGTTGGACGGTTTTGTCGGATGCTTCGGGACGGTCGGGTTGGACGGTTTGGTCGGATGGTTCGGGAGAACTAGAGGACAACCGGACCTTCTTCCGGACGGACCGTTTGTAAGGTCCGGGACGGTCGGGTTGGACAGTTTGGTCAGACGGCTCGGGACAACTAGAGGAGATCAGGACCTTCTTCCGGACGGATTATTTGGAAGTTTCAGGACGGTCGGGTTGGACGGTTTGGTCGGACGGTTCGGTACCAACAGTTTGGAGGGTCCAAGACGGTCGGGACGGTCGTGTTTGGTCGGATTGTTCGGGACCAACAGTTCGGAGGGTCCGGGGTGGTCGGGTTGGACGGTTTGGTCGGATGATTCGGGACCAACAGTTCGGAGGGTCCGCGACGGTCGGGTTGCATGATTTGGTCGGATGATTCGGGACCAACAGTTTGGAGGGTCCCGGATGGTCAGGTTGGATGGTTTGGTCGGATGGTTCGGGACCAACAGTTTGGAGGGTCCGAGACGGTTCGGTTGGATGGTTTGGTCGGATGGTTCGGGACCAACAGTTCGGAGGGTCAGAGACGGTCGGGTTGGACGGTTTGGTCCGATGGTTCGGGAGAACTAGAGCAGAACCGGACCTTCTTCCGGACGGACCGTTTGGAAGGTCCGGGACGGTCGGGTCGAACGATTTGGTCGGATGGTTCAGGACCAACAATTTGGAGGGTCCGGGAGGTCGGGTTCGATGGTTTGGTCGGATGGTTCGGGACCAACAGTTTGGAGGGTTCGAGATGGTCGGGTTGGACGGTTTGGTTGGATGGTTCAGGAGAACTAGAGGAGAACCGGACCATCTTCCGGACGGACCGTTCGGAAGGTCCGAGACGGTCGGGTCGGACGGTTTGGTCGGATGGTTCGGGAGAACTAGAGGAGAAGCGGACCTTCTTCCGGAAGGACCGTTTGGAAGGTCCGGGACGGTCGGGTTGGACGGTTTGGTCGGATGGTGGTTCGGGACCAACAGTTTGGAGGGTCCGGGAGGTCGGGTTGGACGGTTTGGTCGGATGGTTCGGGACCAACAGTTTGGAGGGTCCGAGACGGTCGGGTTGGACGGTTTGGTCGGATGGTTCGGAACCAACAGTTTGGAGAGCCCGGGATGGTCGGGTTCGATGGTTTGGTCAGATGGTTCGGGACCAACAGTTTGGCGGGTCCGAGACGGTCGGGTTGGACGGTTTGGTCGGATGGTTCGGGACCAACAGTTTGGATTGCCCGGGATGGTCGGGTTGGATGGTTTGGTCAGACGGTTCGGGGCTAACAGTTTGGAGGGTCCGATATGGTCGGGTTTGACGGTTTTGTCGGATGCTTCGGGACGGTCGGGTTGAACGGTTTCCTCGGATGGTTCGGGACAACTAGAGGATATCCGGACCTTCTTCTGGACGGACCGTTTGATGTTCTGGAACGATCGGGTTGGACGGTTTGGTCGGATGGTTCGGGACCAACTGTTTGGAG
This sequence comes from Stipa capillata, assembly GCA_019208055.1. Classification (NCBI taxonomy): domain Eukaryota; kingdom Viridiplantae; phylum Streptophyta; class Magnoliopsida; order Poales; family Poaceae; genus Stipa; species Stipa capillata. Next base: position 59,432 of record JAGXJF010005919.1, read on the forward strand.
GGCATGGGACGGTCTGGTTGGACAGTTTGGTCGGATGGTTTGGGACGATTAGAGGAGATCTTGAACTTCCGGACGGACCATTTGGAAGTTCCAGGACAGTCAGGTTGGACAGTTTGGTCGGATGGTTCGGGACCAACAGTTTGGAGGGTTTGAGACGGTCGGGTTGGACGGTTTGGTTGCATGGTTCGGGACAACTAGAGCAGATCCGGACGGACCGTTTGGAACTTCCGGGACGGTCGGGTTGGACAGTTTGGTCGGATGGTTCGGGACCAACACTTTGGAGGGTCCGAGACGATTGGGCTGGACGATTTGGTTGGATGGTTCGGGACAACTAGAGGAGATCCGGACCTTCTTCCGGACAGACCTTTTGGAAGTTCCGGGATGGTCGGGTTGGACGGTTTGGTCGGATGGTTCGGGAGAACTAGAAGAGAACCGGACCTTCTTCCGGACGGGCCGTTTGAAAGTCCCGGGACGGTCGGGTTCGACGGTTTGGTCGGATGGTTCGGGACAACTAGAGGAGATCAGAACCTTCTTCCGGATGGACCGTTTGGAAGTTTCGGGACGGTCGGGTTGGACGGTTGGGTCGGATGGTTCGGGACAACTAGAGGAGATCCGGACCTTCTTCCGGACGGACCGTTTGTATGATCGTTTGGTCGGATGGTTCGGGACCAGCAGTTTGGAGCGTCCGAGACGGTCGGGTTGGACTATTTGGTCAGATGGTTCGGGACCAACAGTTCGGAGGGTCCGAGACGGTCGGGTTGCATGATTTGGTCGGATGATTTGGGACCAACAGTTCGGAGGGTCCGGGACGGTCGGGTTGGATGGTTTGGTCAGATGGTTCCGGACCAACAGTTTCGAGGGTCCGGGACGGTCGGGTTGGACGGTTTGATCGGATGGTTCGGGACCAACAGTTCAGAGGGTCGAGGACGGTCGGGTTGGACGGTTTGGTCGGATGGTTCAGGACCAACAGTTTGGAGGGTCCGAGACGGTCGGGTTGGACGGTTTGGTCGGATGGTTTGGGACAAGTAGAGGTGATCTAGACCTTCCGGTGGGACCATTTGGAAGTTCCAGGACAGTCGGGTTGGACGGTTTGCTCGGATGGTTCGGGACCAACAGTTTGGTGGGTCTGAGACGGTCGGGTTGGACGGCTTGGTTGGATGGTTCGGGAGAACTAGAGGTGAACCGGACCTTCTTCCGGACGGACCGTTTGGAAGTTCTAGGACGGTCAGGTTGGACGGTTTGGTCGGATGGTTCGGGACCAACAGTTTGGAGGGTCCGAAATGGTCGGGTTGGACGGTTTGGTCGGATGGTTCGGGACCAAGAATTTGGAGGGTCCGAGACGGTCGGGTTGGACGGTTTGGTCAGATGGTTCGGGAGAACTAGAGGAAAACCGGACCTTCTTACGGACTGACCGATTGGAAGGTCCAGGACGGTCGGGTTGGACGGTTTGGTCGGATGGTTCGGGACAATTAGAGGAGATCAGGACCTTCTTCCGGACGGACCGTTTGGATGTTGCGGGATGTTCGGGTTGGCCGGTTTGGTCGGATGGTTCGGGACAACTAGAGGAGATCCCGACCTTCTTCCGGACGGACCGTTTGGAAGTCCCGGGACGATCGGGTTGGACGGTTTGGTCGGATGGTTTGGGACAAATAGACGAGATGCAGACCTTCTTCCGGACGGACCGTTTGGAAGTTCCGGGATGGTCGGGTTGGACGGTTTGGTCGGAAGGTTCGGGACCAACAATTTAGAGGGTCCGGGACGGTCGGGTTGGATGGTTTGGTCGGATGGATCAGGTGAACTATGGGAAAGCCGGACCTTCTTCCGGACGGATCGTTTCGATGGTCCGGGACGGTCGGGTTGGACGGTTAGGTCGGATGGTTCGGGACAAATAGTTTGGAGGGCCCGGGACGGTCGGGTTGGGCGGTTAGATCGGATTGTTCGGGACAAATAGTTTGGAGGGCCCGGGACGGTAGGGTTGGACGGTTAGGTCGGATGGTTTGGGACAATTAGAGGAGATCTATAACTTCCAGATGGACCATTTCGAAGTTCCAGGACAGTCGGGTTGGATGGTTTCGTCGGATGGTTCGGGACCAACAGTTTAGAGGGTCTGAGACGGTCGGGTTGGACGGTTTGGCGGCATAGTTCGGGACAACTAGAGCAGATCCGGACCTTCTTCCGGACGGTTCGTTCGGAATTTCCGGGACGGTCGGCTTGCACGGTTTGGTCGGAAGGTTCGGGACCAGCAGTTTGTAGGGTCCGAGAAGGTCGGGTTGGACGGTTTGGTTGGATGGTTCGGGACAACTAGAGGAGATCCGGACCTTCTTCCGGTCGGACCGTTTGGAAGTTCCGGGACGATCGGGTTGGACGGTTTGGTCGGATGGTTCGGGACAACTGGAGGAGATGCAGACCTTCTTCCGACTGGACCGTTTGTATGTTCCGGGACGGTCGGGTTTGGTCGGATGGTTCGGGACCAACAGTTTGGAGCGTCCGAGACGGTCGGGTTAGACCATTGGTCAGATGGTTCGGGACCAAAAGTTCGGAGGGTCCGAGACGGTCGGGTTGCATGATTTGGTCAGATGATTCGGGACCAACAGTTCGGAGGGTCCGGGACGGTCGGGTTGGACGGTTTGGTCGGATGGTTCGGGACCAACAGTTTGGAGGGTCTGAGGCGGTCGGGTTGGGCGGTTTGGGCGGATGGTTCGGGACCAACAGTTTGGAGGGTCTGAGGCGGTCGGGTTGGGCGGTTTGGTCGGATGGTTCGGGACCAACAGTTTGGAGGGTCCGGGATGGTCGGGTTGGATGGTTTGGTCGGATGGCTCGGGGCCAACAGTTTGGAGGGCCCGGGACGGTCTGGTTGGACGGTTTGGCCGGATGGTTCGGGACCAAGAGTTTGCAGGGTCCGAGACGTTGGGTTGGACGGTTCGGTTGGATGGTTCAGGAGAACTAGAGGGCATCTGGACCTTCTTCCGGACGGGCCGTTTGAAATTTCCGGGACGGTCGGGTTGGACGGTTTGGTCGGATGGTTCGGGACGAACAGTTTCGAGGTCCCGGGACGGTCTGGTTGGACGGTTTTGGTCGGATGGTTCGGGACCAACAATTTCGAGGGTCCGGGACGGTCGGGTTGGATGGTTTGGTCGGATGGTTCGGGAGAAGTAGAGGAAAGCCGGACCTTCTTCCGGACGGACCTTTTCGAAGGTCCGGGACGGTCGGACTGGACGATTTGATCGGATGGTTCGGGACCAACTGTTTGGAGGGCATGGGACGGTCTGGTTGGACAGTTTGGTCGGATGGCTTGGGGCGATTAGAGGAGATCTTGAACTTCCGGACGGACCATTTGGAAGTTCCAGGACAGTCAGGTTGGACAGTTTGGTCGGATGGTTCGGGACCAACAGTTTGGAGGGTATGAGACGGTCGGGTTGGACGGTTTGGTTGCATGGTTTGGGACAACTAGAGCAGATCCGGACGGACCGTTTGGAAGTTTCGGGACGGTCGGGTTGGACAGTTTGGTCGGATGGTTCGGGACCAACAGTTTGGAGTGGCCGAGACGATTGGGCTGGACGATTTGGTTGGATGGTTCGGGACAACTAGAGGAGATCGGAACCTTCTTCCGGATGGACCGTTTGGAAGTTTTGGGACGGTCGGGTTGGACGGTTGGGTCGGATGGTTCTGGACAACTAGAGGAGATCCGGACCTTCTTCCGGACGGACAGTTTGTATGTTCGTTTGGTCGGATGGTTCGGGACCAGCAGTTTGGAGCGTCCGAGACGGTCGGGTTGCATGATTTGGTCGGATGATTCGGGACCAACAGTTCGGAGGGTCCGGGACGGTCGGGTTGGATGGTTTGGTCGGATGGTTCAGGACCAACAGTTTGGAGCGTCCGGGACGGTCGGGTTGGACAGTTTAATCGAATGGTTCGGGACCAACAGTTCAGAGGGTCCAGGACGGTCGGGTTGGACGGTTTGGTCGGATGGTTCAGGACCAACAGTTTGGAGGGTCCGAGACGGTCGGGTTGGACGGTTTGGTCGGATGGTTTGGGACAATTAGAGGTGATCTAGACCTTCCGGTGGGACCATTTGGAAGTTCCAGGACAGTCGGGTTGGACGGTTTGGTCGGATGGTTCGGGACCAACAGTTTGGAGGGACCGAAACGGTCGGGTTGGACGGTTTGGTCGGATGGTTCGGGACCAAGAATTTGGAGGGTCCGAGACGGTCGGGTTGGACGGTTTGGTCAGATGGTTCGGGAGAACTAGAGGAAAACCGGACCTTCTTACGGACTGACCGATTGGAAGGTCCAGGACGGTCGGGTTGGACGGTTTGGTCGGATGGTTCAGGACAACTAGAGGAGATCAGGACCTTCTTCCGGACGGATTATTCGGAAGTTTCGGGACGGTCGGGTTGGACGGTTTGGTCGGACGGTACGGTACCAACAGTTTGGAGGGTCCGAGACGGTCGGGACGGTCGTGTTTGGTCGGATTGTTCGGGACCAACAGTTCGGAGGGTCCGGGGTGGTCGGGTTGGACGGTTTGGTCGGATGATTCGGGACCAACAGTTCAGAGGGTCCGCGACGGTCGGGTTACATGATTTGGTCGGATGATTCGGGATCAACAGTTTGGAGGGTCCAGGATGGTTAGGTTGGATGGTTTGGTCGGATGGTTCGGGACCAACAGTTTGGAGGGTCCGAGACGGTTCGGTCGGATGGTTTGGTCGGATGGTTCGGGACCAACAGTTTGGAGGGTCCCGGCCGGTCGGGTTGGACGGTTTGGTATGATGGTTCGGGACCAACAGTTTGGAGGGTCTGAGACGGTCGGGTTGGATGATTTGGTCGGATGATTCGGGATCAACAGTTTGGAGGGTCTGAGATGGTCAGGTTGGATGGTTTGGTATGATGGTTCGGGACCAACAGTTTGGAGGGTCTGAGATGGTCAGGTTGGACGGTTTGGTATGATGGTTCGGGACCAACAGTTTGGAGGGTCCGCGACGGTCGGGTTGCATGATTTGGTCGGATGATTCGGGATCAACAGTTTGGAGGGTCCGGGATGGTCAGGTTGGATGGTTTGGTCGGATGGTTCGGGACCAACAGTTCGGAGGGTCCGAGACGGTTCGGTTGGATGGTTTGGTCGGATGGTTCGGGACCAACAGTTTGGAGGGTCCGCGACGGTCGGGTTGCACGGTTTGGTATGATTGTTCGGGGCCAACAATTTGGAGGGTCTGAGACGGTCGGGTTGAACGGTTTGGTCCGATGGTTCGGGAGAACTAGAGCAGAACCGGACCTTCTTCCGGACGGACCGTTTGGAAGGTCCGGGACGGTCGGGTCGAACGGTTTGGTCGGATGGTTCAGGACCAACAATTTGCATGGTCCGGGAGGTCGGTTTGGACGGTTTGGTCGGATGGTTCGGGACCAACAGTTTGGAGGGTCCAGCACGGTCGTGTTGGACGGTTTGGTCGGATGGCTCGGGACCAACAGTTTGGAGCGTCCGAGACTGTTGGGTTGGACGGTTTTGTCGGATGCTTCGGGACGGTCGGCTTCGACTGTTTGGTCAGATGGTTCGGGAGAAATAGAGGACAACCGGACCTTCTTCCGGACGGACCGTTTGTAAGGTCCGGGATGGTCGGGTTGGACAGTTTGGTCGGACGGTTCGGGAGAATTAGAGGAGATCAGGACCTTCTTCCGGACGAACCGTTTGGAAGTTCCGGGATGGTCGAGTTGAACGGTTTTGTCAGATGGTCGGGTTGGACGGTTTTGTCGGATGCTTCGGGACGGTCGGGTTGAACGGTTTCCTCGGATGGTTCGGGACAACTAGAGGAGATCCGGACCTTCTTCTGGACGGACCGTTTGAAGTTCCAGAACAATCGGGTTGGACGGTTTGGTCGGATGTTTCGGTACAACTAGAGGAGATCCGGACCTTCTTCCGGACGGATGGTTTGTATGTTCCGGGACAGTCGGGTTTGGTTGGATGGTTCGGGACCAACAGTTTGGAGCGTCCGAGACGGTCGGGTTGGACGATTTGGTCGGATGACTCGGGACCAACAGTTTGGAGCGCCCGAGACTGTTGGGTTGGACGGTTTTGTCGGATGCTTCGGGACGGTCGGGTTGGACGGTTTGGTCGGATGGTTCGGGAGAACTAGAGGACAACCGGACCTTCTTCCGGACGGACCGTTTGTAAGGTCCGGGACGGTCGGGTTGGACAGTTTGGTCAGACGGCTCGGGACAACTAGAGGAGATCAGGACCTTCTTCCGGACGGATTATTTGGAAGTTTCAGGACGGTCGGGTTGGACGGTTTGGTCGGACGGTTCGGTACCAACAGTTTGGAGGGTCCAAGACGGTCGGGACGGTCGTGTTTGGTCGGATTGTTCGGGACCAACAGTTCGGAGGGTCCGGGGTGGTCGGGTTGGACGGTTTGGTCGGATGATTCGGGACCAACAGTTCGGAGGGTCCGCGACGGTCGGGTTGCATGATTTGGTCGGATGATTCGGGACCAACAGTTTGGAGGGTCCCGGATGGTCAGGTTGGATGGTTTGGTCGGATGGTTCGGGACCAACAGTTCGGAGGGTCCGAGACGGTTCGGTTGGATGGTTTGGTCGGATGGTTCGGGACCAACAGTTCGGAGGGTCAGAGACGGTCGGGTTGGACGGTTTGGTCCGATGGTTCGGGAGAACTAGAGCAGAACCGGACCTTCTTCCGGACGGACCGTTTGGAAGGTCCGGGACGGTCGGGTCGAACGATTTGGTCGGATGGTTCAGGACCAACAATTTGGAGGGTCCGGGAGGTCGGGTTCGATGGTTTGGTCGGATGGTTCGGGACCAACAGTTTGGAGGGTTCGAGATGGTCGGGTTGGACGGTTTGGTTGGATGGTTCAGGAGAACTAGAGGAGAACCGGACCATCTTCCGGACGGACCGTTCGGAAGGTCCGAGACGGTCGGGTCGGACGGTTTGGTCAGATGGTTCGGGAGAACTAGAGGAGAAGCGGACCTTCTTCCGGAAGGACCGTTTGGAAGGTCCGGGACGGTCGGGTTGGACGGTTTGGTCGGATGGTGGTTCGGGACCAACAGTTTGGAGGGTCCGGGAGGTCGGGTTGGACGGTTTGGTCGGATGGTTCGGGACCAACAGTTTGGAGGGTCCGAGACGGTCGGGTTGGACGGTTTGGTCGGATGGTTCGGAACCAACAGTTTGGAGAGCCCGGGATGGTCGGGTTCGATGGTTTGGTCAGATGGTTCGGGACCAACAGTTTGGCGGGTCCGAGACGGTCGGGTTGGACGGTTTGGTCGGATGGTTCGGGACCAACAGTTTGGATTGCCCGGGATGGTCGGGTTGGATGGTTTGGTCAGACGGTTCGGGGCTAACAGTTTGGAGGGTCCGATATGGTCGGGTTTGACGGTTTTGTCGGATGCTTCGGGACGGTCGGGTTGAACGGTTTCCTCGGATGGTTCGGGACAACTAGAGGATATCCGGACCTTCTTCTGGACGGACCGTTTGATGTTCTGGAACGATCGGGTTGGACGGTTTGGTCGGATGTTTCGGGACAACTAGAGGAGATCTGGACCTTCTTCCGGACGGACCGTTTGTATGTTCCGGGACAGTCGGGTTTGGTTGGATGGTTCGGGACCAACAGCTTGGAGCATCCGAGACGGTCGGGTTGATCGATTTGGTCGGATGGCTCGGGACCAACAGTTTGGAGCGTCCGAGACTGTTGGGTTGGACGGTTTTGTCGGATGCTTCGGGACGGTCGGGTTGGACGGTTTGGTCGGATGGTTCGGGAGAACTAGAGGACAACCGGACCTTCTTCCGGACGGACCGTTTGTAAGGTCCGGGACGGTCGGGTTGGACAATTTGGTCGGACGGTTCGGGAGAATTAGAGGAGATCTGGACTTTCTTCCGGACGGACCATTTGGAAGTTTCGGGACGGTCGGGTTGGACGGTTTGGTCGGACGGTTCGGTACCAACAGTTTGGAGGGTCCGAGACGGTCGGGTTGGATGGTTTGGTCGGATGGTTCGGGACCAACAGTTCGGAGGGTCCGGGTTGGTCGGGTTGGACGGTTTGGTCGGATGGTTCAGGACAACTAGAGGAGATCCGGACCTTCTTTCGGACGGGTCGTTTGTACATTCCGGGACGGTCGTGTTTGGTCGGATGGCTCGGGACCAACATTTTGAAGCGTCCGAGACGGTCGGGTTGGACGATTTGGTCGGATGGTTCGGGAACAACGGTTCGGAGGGTCCGCGATGGTCGGGTTGGATGGTTTGGTCGGATGGTTCGGGACCAACAGTTTGGAGGGTCCGAGACGGTTGGGTTGGATGGTTTGTTCGGATGGTTCAGGACCAACAGTTTGGAGTGTCCCGGACGGTCGGGTTGGACGGTTTGATCGGATTGTTCGGGACCAACTGTTTGCAGGGTTCGGGACGGTCGGGTTGGATGGCTTTGTCGGATGGTTCGGGACCAACAGTTTGGAGGGTCCGCGACGGTCGGGTTGGACGGTTTGGTATGATGGTTCGGGACCAAAAGTTTGGAGGGTCTGAGACGATCGGGTTGGACGGTTAGGTCGGATGGTTTGGGACAATTAGAGGAGATCTAGACCTTCCGGACGGACCATTGGGAAGTTCCAAGACAGTTGGTTTGGACGGTTTGGTCGGATGGTTCGAGACCAACAGTTTGGAGAGTCTGAGATGGTCGGGATGGACGGTTTGGTTGGATGGTTCGGAACAACTAGAGGAGGTCTGGACCTTCTTCGGGGCGAACCGTTTGGAAGTTCCGGGGCGGTCCGGTTGGACGGTTTGGTCGGATGGTTCGGGACAACTAGAGGAGATCAGGACCTTCTTCCGGACGGACCATTTGGAAGTTTCAGGACGATCGGGTTGGACGGTTTGGTCGGATGGTTCGGGACAACTAGAGGAGATCCAGACCTTCTTCCGGACGGACCGTTTGTATGATCCGGATGGTCGGGTTTGGTCGAATGAATCGGGACCAACAGTTTGGAGCGTCCGAGACGGTCGGGTTGGACGATTTGCTCGGATGGTTCGGGACAACAAGACGAGATCCAGACCTTCTTCCCGACGGACCGTTTGGAAGGTCCGGGACGGTCGGGTTGGACCGTTTGATCGGATGGTTCGGGACCAACAGTTTGGCGGGCCCGGGACGGTCGGGTTGGACGGTTTGGTCCGATGGTTCGGGAGAACTAGAGCAGAACCGGACCTTCTTCCGGACGGACCGTTTGGAAGGTCTGGGACGGTCGGGTCGAACGGTTTGGTCGGATGGTTCAGGACCAACAATTTGGAGGGTCCGGGAGGTCGGGTTCGATGGTTTGGTCGGATGGTTCGGGACCAACAGTTTGGAGGGTTCGAGATGGTCGGGTTGGACGGTTTGGTTGGATGGTTCAGGAGAACTAGAGGAGAACCGGACCATCTTCCGGACGGACCGTTCGGAAGGTCCGAGACGGTCGGGTCGGACGGTTTGGTCGGATGGTTCGGGAGAACTAGAGGAGAAGCGGACCTTCTGCCGGAAGGACCGTTTGGAAGGTCCGGGACGGTCGGGTTGGACGGTTTGGTCGGATGATGGTTCGGGACCAACATTTGGTGGGTCCGGGAGGTCGGGTTGGACGGTTTGGTCGGCTGGTTCGGGACCAACAGTTTGGAGGGTCCGAGACGGTCGGGTTGGACGGTTTGGTCGGATGGTTCGGAGCCAACAGTTTGGAGAGCCCGGGATGGTCGGGTTGGATGGTTTGGTCAGATGGTTCGGGACCAACAGTTTGGCGGGTCCGAGACGGTCGGGTTGGACGGTTTGGTCGGATGGTTCGGGACCAACAGTTTGGATTGCCCGGGATGGTCGGGTTGGATGGTTTGATCAGACGGTTCGGGGCTAACAGTTTGGAGGGTCCGAAATGGTCGGGTTTGACGGTTTTGTCGGATGCTTCGGGACGGTCGGGTTGAACGGTTTCCTCGGATGGTTCGGGACAACTAGAGGAGATCCGGACCTTCTTCTGGACGGACCGTTTGAAGTTCCGGAACGATCGGGTTGGACGGTTTGGTCGGATGTTTCGGGACAACTAGAGGAGATCTGGACCTTCTTCCGGACGGACCGTTTGTTTGTTCCGGGACAGTCGGGTTTGGTTGGATGGTTCGGGACCAACAGCTTGGAGCATCCGAGACGGTCGGGTTGAACGATTTGGTCGGATGGCTCGGGACCAACAGTTTGGAGCGTCCGAGACTGTTGGGTTGGACGGTTTTGTCGGATGCTTCCGGACGGTCGGGTTGGACGGTTTGGTCGGATGGTTCGGGACCAACAGTTCGGAGGGTCCGGAGTGGTCGGGTTGGACGGTTTAGTCGGAAGGTTCGGGACCAACAATTTGGTGGGTCCGGGACAGTCGGGTCGGATGCTTTGGTCAGATGGATCGGGAGAACTAGAGGAGAGCCGGACCTTCTTCCGGACGGATCGTTTCGATGGTCCGGGACGGTCGGGTTGGACGGTTTGGTCGGATGGTTCGGGACAAACAGTTTGGAGGGCCCGGGACGGTCTGGTTGGATGGTTTGGTCGGATGGTTCGGGACAACTAGAGGAGATCGGGACCTTCTTCCGGATGGACCGTTTAGAAGTTCCGGGACGATCGGGTTGGACGGTTTGGTTGGATGGTTCGGGACAACTAGAGGAGATCCGGACCTTCTTCCGGACGGACCGTTTGTATGTTCCGGGACAGTCGGGTTTGGTCGGATGGTCCGGGACCAACAGTTTGGAGGGTCCGAGAGGGTCGGGTTGGATGGTTTGGTCGGATGGTTTAGGGGAACTAGAGGAGAACCGGACCTTCATCCGGCCGGACCTTTTGGAAGGTCCGGGACGGTCGGGTTGGACGGTTTGGTCGGATGGTTCAGGAGAACTAGAGGAGAACCGGGCCTTCTTTCAGACCGACCATTTGGAAGGTCCGGGACGGTCAGGTTGGACGGTTTGGTCGGATGGCTCGGGAGAACTAGAGGAGATCAGGACCTTCTTCCGGACGGACCATTTGGACGTTTCGGGACGATCGGGTTGGACGGTTTGGTCGGATGGTTCAGGACAACTAGAGGAGATCCGGTCCTTCTTCCGGACGGACCGTTTGGAAGTTCCGGGACGATCCGGTTGGACGGTTTGGTCGGATGGTTCGGGACAACTAGAGGAGATCCGGACCTTCTTCCCGACGGACCGTTCGGAAGGCCCGGGACGGTCGGGTTTGGTCGGATGATTTGGGACCAACAGTTCGGAGCGTCCGGGACGGTCGGGTTGGACGATTTGGTCGGATTGTTTGGGACCAACAGTTCGGAGGGTCCGCGACGGTCGGGTTGCATGATTTGGTCGGATGATTCGTGACCAACAATTTGGAGGGGCCGGGACGGGCGGGTTGGATGGTTTGGTCGGATAGTTCGGGACCAACAGTTTGGAGGGCCCGGGACGGTCTGGTTGGACGGTTTGGTCGGATGGTTCGGGACGTGATGAGGACATCAACACCATGGATACATCCGCACCTACACAATCCCAATTTCCTCCTGGACCACTTACTCGTGCTCGTGCACGTCAACTCAATTATCAGGTGCGTTCGTTTTTAGGATTGTGTTCTCCTAATTTATACAATGGAAACGCATGCACTTTGGTTTTGCTTAGGAACGATGGAGAAGATCACAAAGAAGGAAGGGGAATCACGCAGCTCGGATTCGGACTGCAGGACAGCACCAACTTGTGATGGTCACCACGTCTTCATATGGAGTCGGATTTGGACGTTCTAGGATTTCATGGAAAGCTTATCAAGTCTACTTTCAATCGGATCCGGCCTCATATCCATATCTGATCGGAGTCAACCGCAATCATCTTTTTACGGTGCTGCGCCACCATATTTTGGGCCTGATGGGCCATGTACCTAGTTGAGTCCATTACGGACACGTCCTAGGGTTAGAGTACGACCCCAACACCCTTGTGGTCGTCCTCCCATCTATTAATAGGGTTCTACAGCCACCGAGAACAATTAGGTTTTGTTGATCGCAAGTTAGCCATAGCTACTTCGTCTTGCTGCGCGCGTGTCGGCTAGACCGCCCGCCGGCTTGTCTTCGGAACATCACCTTCTTAAGTTTTCAGATTGAACTTCCATATTGATTCCACAAATTCAGTGCTTGTTCTACTTGTTCTTGCTAGTTCTTCGATTGCTTGCAGGACGGGTGCCCTCGTGGCTGGGTTGATCGCGCTCCACAAGATCGCAAACAACCATTGGAGTCGGTGTATTGGTTGCTAAGGCGCAGCGTCCTTGGACGGTTGTAGTCGGGCCGTGAACGTCGCCTCCCTCCCCAATCGAGTTATCTATCTCCACCGAAAGATCGGGACCAACAATACATCAGGACGACTAGAGGAGATCGGGACCTTCTTCCGGACGGACCGTTTGGAAGTTCCGGGACGATCGGGTTTGACGGTTTGGTCGGATGGTTCGGGACAACTAGAGGAGATCCGGACCTTCTTCCGGACGGACCATTTGTATGTTCCGGGACAGTCGGGTTTGGTCGGATGATTCGGGACCAACAGTTTCGGAGCGTCCGAGAGGGTTAGGTTGGACGATTTGGTCGGATGGTCCGGGACCAACAGTTTCGAGGGTCTGAGACGGTCGGGTTGGACGGTTTGGTCGGATGGTTCGGGACCAACAGTTTGGAGGGTCCGAGACGGTCGTGTTGGACGGTTTAGTCGGATGGTTCGGGAGAACTAGAGGAGAACTGGACCTTCTTCCGGACGGACCGTTTGGAAGGTCCCGGGACGGTCGGGTTGGACAGTTTGGTTGGACGGTTCAGGACAACTAGAGGAGATCAGGACTTCTTCCGGACGGACCGTTTGGAAGTTTCGGGACAGTCAGGTTGGACGGTTAGGTCGGACGATTCGGTACCAACAGTTTGGAGGGTCCGAGACGGCCGGGTTGGACGGTTTGGTCGGATGGTTCGGGACCAACAGTTCGGAGGGTTCGGAGTGGTCGGGTTGGACGGTTTGGTCGGAAGGTTTGGGACCAACAATTTCATGGGTCCGGGACGGTCGGGGTTGACGATTTGTTCAGATGGATCGGGAGAACTAGAGGAAAGCCGGACGTTCTTCCGGACGGATCGTTTCTATCGTCCGGGACGGTCGGGTCGGACGGTTTGGTCGGAAGGTTCGGGCCAAACAGTTTGGTGGGCCCGGGACGGTCTGGTTGGACGATTTGGTCGGATGGTTCGGGACCAACGTTTGGAAGGACTGGGACGGCCGGGTTGGACGGTTTGGTCGGATGGTTCGGGACCAAAAGTTTGGCGTGCCCGGGACAGTCGGGTTGGACGGTTTGGTCGGATGGTTCGGGACCAACAGTTTGGTGGGTGCGAGACAATCGGGTTGGATGGTTTGGTCGGATGGTTCGGGAGAACTAGAGGAGAACCGGACCTTCTTCCGGACGGACCGTTTGGAAGGTCCAGGACGGTCAGGTTGGACGGTTTGGTCAGATGGTTCGGGACAACTAGAGGAGATCAGGACCTTCTTCCGGACGGACCGTTTGGAAGTTTCGGGACGGTCGGGTTGGACGGTTTGGTCCGATGGTTCGGGACAACAAAACGAGATCAGGACCTTCTTTCATACGGACGGTTTGGAAGTTCCGGGACGATCGGGTTGGATGGTTTGGTCGGATGGTTCGGGACAACTAGAGGAGATCAGGACCTTCTTCCGGACGGACCGTTTGGATGTTGCGGGACGGTCAGGTTGGATGGTTTGGTCGGATGGTTCGGGACAACTAGAGGAGATCCGGACCTTCTTTCGGAAGGACCGTTTGGAAGTTCCGGGACGATCGGGTCTGGACGGTTTGGTCGGATGGTTCGGGACAACTAGAGGAGATCCGGACCTTCTTCCGGATGGACCGTTTGTATGTTCCGGGACAGTCGGGTTTGGTCGGATGATTCGGGACCAACAGTTTGGAGCGTCCGAGATGGTCGGGTTGGACGATTTGTTCGGATGGTCCGGGACCAAAAGTTTGGAGGATCCGAGACATTCGGGTTGCATGATTTGTCAGATGATTCAGGACCAACAGTTTGGTGGGTCCGGGAAGGTCGGGTTGGACGATTTGGTCGGATGGTTCGGGACCAACAGTTTCGAGGGTCCGAGACGGTCGGGTTGGACGGTTTGGTTGGATAGTTCAGGACCAACAGTTTGGAGGGTCCGAGACGGTCGTGTTGGATGGTTTGGTCAGATAGTTCGGGAGAACCAGAGGAGAACCGGACCTTCTTCTGGATGGGACCGTTTGGAAGGTCCGGGACGGTCGGGTTGGACAGTTTGGTCGGACGGTTCGGCACAACTAGAGGAGATCAGGACTTCTTCCGGTCGGACCGTTTGGAAGTTTCGGGACGGTCAGGTTGGACGGTTAGGTCGGACGGTTCGGTACCAACAGTTTGGATGGTCCAAGACGGCCGGGTTGGACGGTTTGGTCGGATGGTTCGGGACCAACAGTTCGGAGGGTCCGGAGTGGTCGGGTTGGACGGTTTGGTCGGAAGGTTCGGGACCAACAATTTGGTGGGTCCGGAAAGGTCGGGTCGGATGGTTTGGTCAGATGGATCGGGAGAACTAGAGGAGAGCCGGACCTTCTTCCGGACGGATCGTTTCGATGGTCCGGGACGGTCGGGTTAGATGGTTTGGTCGGATGGTTCGGGACAAACAGTTTGGAGGGCCCGGGACGGTCTGGTTGGACGGTTTGGTCGGATGGTTCGGGACAACTAGAGGAGATCGGGACCTTCTTCCGGACGGACCGTTTAGAAATTCCGGGACGATCGGGTTGGACGGTTTGGTTGGATGGTTCGGGACAACTAGAGGAGATCCGGACCTTCTTCCGGACGGACCGTTTGTATGTTCCGGGACAGTCGGGTTTGGACGGTTTGGTTGGATGGTTCAGGGCAACTAGAGGAGATCCGGACCTTCTTCCGGACGGATCATTTGGAAGTTCCGGGACGGTCGGGTTGGACGGTTTGGTCGGATGGTTCGGGACCGACAGTTTGGAGGGTCCGAGACAGTTGGGTTGCACGGTTGGGTCTGATGGTTCGGGAGAACTAAAGGAGAACCGGACCTTCTTTCGGACGGACCGTTTAGAAGTTCCGGGACGATCGGGTTGGACGGTTTGGTCGGATGGTTCGGGACCAACAGTTCGGAGGGTTCGGAGTGGTCGGGTTGGACGGTTTGGTCGGAAGGTTTGGGACCAACAATTTCATGGGTCCGGGACGGTCGGGGTTGACGGTTTGTTCAGATGGATCGGGAAAACTAGAGGAAAGCCGGACGTTCTTCCGGACGGATCGTTTCTATCGTCCGGGACGGTCGGGTCAGACGGTTTGGTCGGAAGGTTCGGGCCAAACAGTTTGGTGGGCCCGGGACGGTCTGGTTGGACGATTTGGTCGGATGGTTCGGGACCAACGTTTGGAAGGACCGGGACGGCCGGGTTGGACGGTTTGGTCGGATGGTTCGGGACCAAAAGTTTGGCGTGCCCGGGACAGTCGGGTTGGACGGTTTGGTCGGATGGTTCGGGACCAACAGTTTGGTGGGTGCGAGACAATCGGGTTGGATGGTTTGGTCGGATGGTTCGGGAGAACTAGAGGAGAACCGGACCTTCTTCCGGACGGACCGTTTGGAAGGTCCGGGACGGTCAGGTTGGACGGTTTGGTCAGATGGTTCGGGACAACTAGAGGAGATCAGGACCTTCTTCCGGACGGACCGTTTGGAAGTTTCGGGACGGTCGGGTTGGACGGTTTGGTCCGATGGTTCGGGACAACAAAACGAGATCAGGACCTTCTTTCATACGGACGGTTTGGAAGTTCCGGGACGATCGGGTTGGATGGTTTGGTCGGATGGTTCGGGACAACTAGAGGAGATCAGGACCTTCTTCCGGACGGACCGTTTGGATGTTGCGGGACGGTCAGGTTGGATGGTTTGGTCGGATGGTTCGGGACAACTAGAGGAGATCCGGACCTTCTTTCGGAAGGACCGTTTGGAAGTTCCGGGACGATCGGGTTGGACGGTTTGGTCGGATGGTTCGGGACAACTAGAGGAGATCCGGACCTTCTTCCGGATGGACCGTTTGTATGTTCCGGGACAGTCGGGTTTGGTCGGATGATTCGGGACCAACAGTTTGGAGCGTCCGAGATGGTCGGGTTGGACGATTTGTTCTGATGGTCCGGGACCAAAAGTTTGGAGGATCCGAGACATTCGGGTTGCATGATTTGTCAGATGATTCAGGACCAACAGTTTGGTGGGTCCGGGAAGGTCGGGTTGGACGGTTTGGTCGGATGGTTCGGGACCAACAGTTTCGAGGGTCCGAGACGGTCGGGTTGGACGGTTTGGTTGGATGGTTCGGGACCAACAGTTTGGAGGGTCCGAGACGGTCGTGTTGGATGGTTTGGTCAGATAGTTCGGGAGAACCAGAGGAGAACCGGACCTTCTTCTGGACGGACCGTTTGGAAGGTCCGGGACGGTCGGGTTGGACAGTTTGGTCGGACGGTTCGGCACAACTAGAGGAGATCAGGACTTCTTCCGGTCGGACCGTTTGGAAGTTTCGGGACGGTCAGGTTGGACGGTTAGGTCGGACGGTTCGGTACCAACAGTTTGGATGGTCCAAGACGGCCGGGTTGGACAGTTTGGTCGGATGGTTCGGGACCAACAGTTCGGAGGGTCCGGAGTGGTCAGGTTGGACGGTTTGGTCGGAAGGTTCGGGACCAACAATTTGGTGGGTCCGGAAAGGTCGGGTCGGATGGTTTGGTCAGATGGATCGGGAGAACTAGAGGAGAGCCGGACCTTCTTCCGGACGGATCGTTTCGATGGTCCGGGACGGTCGGGTTAGATGGTTTGGTCGGATGGTTCGGGACAAACAGTTTGGAGGGCCCGGGACGGTCTAGTTGGACGGTTTGGTCGGATGGTTCGGGACAACTAGAGGAGATCGGGACCTTCTTCCGGACGGACCGTTTAGAAATTCCGGGACGATCGGGTTGGACGGTTTGGTTGGATGGTTCGGGACAACTAGAGGAGATCCGGACCTTCTTCCGGACGGACCATTTGTATGTTCCGGGACTGTCGGGTTTGGACGGTTTGGTTGGATGGTTCAGGGCAACTAGAGGAGATCCGGACCTTCTTCTGGACGGATCATTTGGAAGTTCCGGGACGGTCGGGTTGGACGGTTTGGTCGGATGGTTCGGGACCGACAGTTTGGAGGGTCCGAGACAGTTGGGTTGCACGGTTGGGTCTGATGGTTCGGGAGAACTAAAGGAGAACCGGACCTTCTTTCGGACGGACCGTTTAGAAGTTCCGGGACGATCGGGTTGGACGGTTTGGTCGGATGGTTCGGGACAACTAGAGGAGATTCGGACCTTCTTCCGGACGGTCCGTTTGTATGATCCGGGACGGTCGGGTTTGGTCGGACGGTTCGGGACCAACAGTTTGGAGGGTCCGAGACGGTCGGGTTGGACGGTTTGGTCGGATGATTCGGGACCGACAGTTTGAAGGGTCCGGGACGGTTGGGTTGGACGGTTTTGTCGGATGGTTCGGGACCAACAATTTGGAGTGTCCGGGACGGTCGGGTTGGACGGCTTGGTCGGATGATTCGGGACCAACAGTTTGGAGGGTCCGAGACGGTCGGTTGGACGGTTTGGTCGGATGGTTCGGGACCAACAGTTTGGAGGGTCCGATACGGTCGGGTTGGATGGTTTGGTCGGATGGTTTGGGAGAACTAGAGGAAAACCGGACCTTCTTCCAGACGGACCGTTTCGAAGGTCCGGGACCGTCGGGTTGGACGGTTTGGTCGGATGGTTCGGGACCAACATGTTTGGGGGGCCCGGGACGGTCTGGTTGGGCTGTTTGGTCGGATGGTTCGGGACCAACAGTTTGGAGGGTCCGAGACGTTCGGGTTGGACTGTTAGGTCGGATGGTTTGGGAGAATTAGAGGAGATCTAGAACTTCCGGATGGGCTGTTTGGAAGTTCCGGGACGTTCGGGTTGGACGGTTTGGCCGGATTGTTTGGGACAACTAGAGGAGATCCAGACCTTCTTCCGGACGGACAGTTTGTATGTTTCGGGACAGTTGGGTTTGGTCGGATGGTTCGGGACCAACAGTTTGGAGCGTCCGACTCGGTCGGGTTGGATGATTTGGTCGGATGGTTCGGGAGAACTAGAGGAGCGCCGGGCCTTCTTCCGGACGGACCGTTTGGAAGGTCCGGGATGGTCGGGTTTAACGGTTTGGTCGGATGGTTCGGGACCAACAGTTTGGAGCGCCCGGGACGGTCGGATTAGACGGTTTGTTCGGATGGTTCGGGACCAACAGTTTGGAGGGTCCGAGACGGTCGGGTTGGATGGTTAGGTCGAATGGTTTGGGACAATTAGAGGAGATCTAGACCTTCCGGACGGACCATTTGGAAGTTCCAGGACAGTCGGGTTGGACGGTTTGGTCGGATGGTCGGGACCAGCAGTTTGGAGGGTCTGAGACGGTCGGGTTGGACGGTTTGGTTGGATGGTTCGGGAGAACTAGAGGTGAACCAGACCTTCTTTCGGACGGGCTGTTTGGAAGTTCCGGGACGTTCGGGTTGGACGGTTTGGCCGGATTGTTCGGGACAAGTAGAGGAGATCCAGACCTTCTTCCGGACGGACAGTTTGTATGTTCCGGGACAGTCGGGTTTGGTCGGATGGTTCGGGACCAACAGTTTGGAGCGTCCGACATGGTCGGGTTGGATGATTTGGTCGGATGGTTTGGGACCAACAGTTTGGAGGATCCGAGACGGTCGGGTTGCATGATTTGGTCGGATGATTCGGGACCAACAGTTTGGAGGGTCAGAGACGGTCAGGTTGGACGGTTTGGTTGCATAGTTTGGGACAACTAGAGCAGATCCAGACCTTCTTCCGGACGGACCGTTTAGAAGTTCCGGGGCGGTCGGGTTGGACGGTTTGGTTGGTTGGTTCGGGACGAACAGTTTGGAGAGTCCGAGACGGTCGGGTTGGACGGTTTGGTTGGATGGTTTGGGACAACTAGAGACGATCCGGACCTTCTTCCGGACAGACCGTTTGGAAGTTCCGGGATGGTCAGGTTGGACGGTTTGGTCGGATGGTTCAGGACTAACAGTTTGGAGGGTCCGAGATGGTCGTGTTGGACGGTTTGGTCGGATGGTTCGGGAGAACTAGAGGAGAACCGGACCTTCTTCCGGACGGACCGTTTGGAAGGTCCGGGACGATCGGGTTGGACGGTTTGGTCGGATGGTTCGGGAGAACTAGAGGAAAACTGGACCTTCTTCCGGACGGACCGTTTGGAAGGTCCGGGACTGATAAGGGGTGGCCCGATCTTCTCAGTGAGCTGAGGGTAGATGTATTGATAACTCGCGAGACGCCGACGAACTCTCCGGCTGTTCCCCCGTTGCCAATGCGACGGATCTTCAACCCTATGGATATTTGCAACACCACACGCTTGCGCACGTAGCCGCCGACCACGAAGCGGTTTGCAATCTACCAATTCCCAGTGGAACGAGAGATCACACTTGAACTTTTAGAAGGTAAAACACCAGATCGCAACAAAGTGGTGTGAGGGTAAATACTCCTGATCGCAACAAAGAGGAATATGATTTCAGATGAATGCTTACAGTAGTTCAACAGAAATTGAGTTTAATCTATAACGTTCGTCCCTTACATATGGGAGTGACCCTCCCTATTTATAGGAAAACTAAGATGGCGCTACAGTAAACCGTGTGCTACAGTACACCACGTGTTACAGTGTGTTGGTGCTACAGTACCCCCGCGTGCTACAGTGTGTCGGTGCTACAGTCAAAGAAAGTTGGCTTAGCCAACAAGCTACAAGAATCCAAATTGGATTTTATTGGCTTAGCCAACAAGCTACTAAGAAATATCTTCGTTGAAATATCTACATGTGGCTAGTTGTGTCCATGTCTGTGCACTGTCCGGATCGCCATAACTTCCTTCGTGGATTCTCAAATCATGGACTTGTGCTGTAACCATTCTTCCTCTCCTCCCTCGCGCACTTGCTGATATTGGAAATCAGTAATGGATGTTCTTGCTGCAATTCTTCTCCTCCACGTGCCAAGCTTGCTTCTTCTTCAAATCTGATTATACATAAATGCAAAGATTTAGGCAGTATAAAATTCTCATTAACACAAATATCAGATTCAACGAGGAGTGAATTCACCTGTTGTTCTCGCAGCTTTGCACGTGCTCTTGTGATTGGGCCAATTCTGATTTCATTGGATTTGTCTTGTACAGCAACATCGTCAATGGGAGAAAATGGTTAAGAACTAGGGATGTCCTCATCAGGGACGGTCGGGTTGGACGGTTTGGTCGGATGATTCGGGAGAACTAGAGGAAAACTGGACCTTCTTCCGGACGGACCGTTTGGAAGTTCCGGGATGGTTGGGTTCGACGGTTTGGTCGGAAGGTTCGGGACTAACAGTTTGGAGGTTCCGAGATGGTCGGGGTGGACGGTTCGGTCGGATGGTTCGGAAGAACTAGAGGAGAACCAGACCTTCTTACGGACGGACCGTTTGGAAGGTCCGGGACGGTCAGGTTGGACGGTTTGGTCGGATAGTTCAGGACAATTAGAGGAGATCCGGACCTTCTTCCGGACAGACCATTTGGAAGTTTCGGGACGGTCGGGTTGGACGGTTTGGTCGGATGGTTCGGGACAATTAGAGGAGATCCGGACCTTCTTCCGGACGGACCGTTTGGAAGTTCCGGGACAGTCGGGTTTGGTCGGATGGTCCAGGACCAACAGTTTGGAGCGTCCGAGACGGTCGGGTTGCATGATTTGGTAGGACGCTTCGGGACCAACAGTTTGGAGGGTCCGAGACGGTCGGGTTGCATGATTTGGTCAGATGATTTGGGACCAACAGTTTGGAGGGTCCGGGACGGTCGGATTGGACGGTTTGGTCGAATGGTTCGGGACCAACAGTTTCGAGGGTCCGTGACTGTCGGGTTGGACGGTTTGGTCGGATCGTTCGGGACCAACAGTTTGGAGGGTTCGAGACGGTCGGGTTGGGTGGTTCGGTCAGATGGTTCGGGAGAACTAGAGGAAAGCCGGACCTTCTTCCGGACGGACCGTCTTGAAGGTCCGGGACGGTTGGGTTGGACGGTTTGGTCGGATGGTTCGGGACCAATAGTTTGGAGGGCCTGGGACGGTCGGGTTGGACGGTTTGGTCGGATGGTTCGGGACCAACAGTTTGGAGGGTCCGAGACGGTCGAGTTGGACGGTTTGGTCGGATGGTTCGGGAGAACTAGAGGAGAACCGGACATTCTTCCGGACGGACCGTTCGGAAGGTCCGGGACGGTCGGGTTGGACGAGTTGGTCGGCTGGTTCGGGACAACTAGAGGAGATCAGGACCTCCTTGATGATGATCATCATAGCGTCTTTGTTGGTAGACATCATTGCGGTAGATGCGGAAAGGGGTAGCAGGGTTGTTTCCTTGACCGGTTCGAGGAGGTTGTGCCGAAGAAGCAGCAGCTCGTTGTCTTCAGGATTGAGCTCCGTGTGCTAGTCGTCCACAACTTCTTCATTGGTCTCATCTAGTTCCTCCTCACCATGAACACTGGGTTCACCTTGTGTGCTACGGTGAAATTCCACCAATTTCTTGTGCAATTCTGATCCTACCTCTATGAGAATATCTTTTCGAAGAATGATCATGTTTTCATTCAATTGTTCATTGAAGTCATTCGTGAGCTTCTCGAGGTCGGTTCGAGTGACAAAAGCGGGGTTTCCTTCAGTTCCTGCCATGGTTAGCTCAAAGCAAAAGAATGGCACAAATTAATTGTTTGGATGTGGATTCACTCAGTCCCTACCCTTTGCTTACCGAAGTTCTTATGAAGGCTTCTTTGATTGAAGAACAACGTGTACTCCAGAAGTAGTACAAGGGTGAAGGTGATGAATCGAGTGAATCAAGGCCCAAGTGCCGTAATAAGACAATGGCTAATTTGCTGTAGATTGGAAGGTTAGTGTAATACCTATGCAACTGAAATTCTAGATATTGTAATGATAAGTAATAATCCACACTAGAACTTCAATACTTAGTTGTGATCACAAAATTTTGGTGGACAAGATGATGTGATGTCGTGACTTAGTGCAACTAATGGATGGAGCTATATCACAAGGTATTAGTGGAGAATGAAATAGCTCGTGTTGCATAAGTTAGAAAGACAATAGCTTGATTGTACTTTTGATTGGGCTACAGATTTGCACATGAGATCACAAGTTTAGCTTTTGAATTGTAAGTAATGCCCAAAATATATTGACCAAGGCTCTTTCTTCTTTTGATTGATACTGATTTTTCTTTTCCTTCTTTTTCTTTTCTCTTCTTTCTTTTGTATCAAGGATGAGCAACCCTCTCCCTAAGGGGCCAACTTCCCCTCCTACGACCGTTCTCGAGGAGGAGACCGTGGCGGACAAGGGGAAGGCGCTGCTCTCCTCCGGCAAGCGAGACTCGAGTGTCTTGGTCAGAATAACTCCTCCCGTGGGGAAGCGCACGAAGTGAGTTTTCCTTTGCCGTCTTTCTCTTTTAACTTCGTTATGTTGAAGACTTGACTCGGTTGCTTCTGTCGACTAGGGTGTCGATCCGCTCCGCCAAGACTCCAACTGCTGCGGCCGCCAAGCAGCAGCCCCCGACGCCGAAATCGGCACCGGCCTCTGCGCCGGACTTGCCACAGGCCCCTGCGCCGAGGTCGCCGCCGGCCCCTACCGAGGAGTCGGAGCCCCCGGCACCGGAGTCGGAGTTGCCCCTCCGACTCCGGTGTTGCATAAGTTAGAAAGACAATAGCTTGATTGTACTTTTGATTGGGCTACAGATTTGCACATGAGATCACAAGTTTAGATTTTGAATTGTAAGTAATGCCCAAAAGATATTGACCAAGGCTCTTTCTTCTTTTGATTGATACTGATTTTTCTTTTCCTTCTTTTTCTTTTCTCTTCTTTCTTTTGTATCAAGGATGAGCAATCACGAAGTGATCGAGTCCAGACATCTGGCTCGAAGTAGGCCTGTAATAGCAAACACTTACATAGATACTGTGGTTAGTAACTGTGCGATAACTCATGTGTTTTGGTCTTTTTCTTCAAAACCTTGTTTAATCTGCTCATGTGAAACTTTGTCGGATGCAAGCGTAGACTTTAGTCGAAGCCAATGTCCTTTGTCTTCCTCTAGCATAGGTGTGCGAATAGTGCCGCAGGTCGTTCCTTGCTGTGATCGACCGGTCCTTAGGTTTAGTCGGATGGAGGGCTCAGTGGCTCCTCATCATCAGTAAACGCGATAAGGGGTCTTTCATACAGCTTGTCGTGGCCATGGCAGCACCTCCGTATTCCTTAGCTGAGGGGAGACTCCGGTTACTTGGCTAGCTAACTCTGCGTTTGCTCAATCAACGAGGTTTCACTCTACCCGAGGTATCTCCTGCTCCGAGTGGTCGGAGACTTGGATAAGCGTACAGGTTCCGTTGATCTAGTCGTACTCGCACCTCCTTCCCTTCTTTTACTTGGGATTAAGGGACATTGCCACGGATCTGGGGAGCTTAGTCAACCAGGCCTTAGGTCTGGTCAGGTGGGGGGCTCAGTGGCTCTCCTGTCACCTGCAAACGCGTTAAGGGGTTTTCCTCGCATCCCTGGCAGTTGCAGCGCAGAACCCTTTTTCCTTTGCGCGGGTCGGAAAAATCGGTACTCGTACTCGTATTTCGACTTTCCCGTATTCTTATCCAGCCCCCGACTGACCGTTCGAGGGATATCTCGGATAGGCAGTCTGAATAGATAATGAGAAACATTGAACTAAGAACTTTGCATTATTTAGAAACTGTGTCTTTTACAGGCTACTGTAAGGAGAAAAATTCTAGGAGAAAACTAAGAAACAAAAACTAAGCCGTCCTCTCCTCATTCGGCTTGTCGTCGGTTGCGCCAAAGACTCCCGTCCTCTTGTCGCGACCCGCTGACCGAACTTTGTTGAGTGCGCGTGCTGGGCGGCGGCGCCCGAAGCGTCTTATCATCGATTTGTTCATAGCTTGGCGACTCTTGAGGCTGGTGTTGGTGCAACTTCGGAATCTGCTGACGAGGAGGTGATGGTTGTACGATCTTACCGGAGGCGGTTGTACTGGACTCTCTAACGGACGCGACCTTCTTACCACTAATACGAGCGACCTGGATCGGGCCGCTTCCCGAGGAACCGTTGTCCTGTCCGGGGATGGCCCTGTTTTTGTCCCAACTCCGATTTAGTCGTGGAGCTTTTTCTCCAACTTGGAGGGGTTACTTTCCGGAGTCGTTGCTCGTAGCCGTGGAGGCGGTCTTGACGACGTGGAGGCGGGAGCCTCGACGTTGGCGTCCTGGGTAGAGGGTAGTTGCTGCTCTGCGAAGTCAAGGCTGCGCTTGTCGCAGAGGAGCGCTTCTCTAGGGGAGCTCCTTATCGTGAGGACACCCTTTGGGCCTGGCATCTTTATGCACTGGTAGGCGTAGTGCGTAGCTGCCATGAACTTGGCCAGGGTAGGCCGTCCCAAGATAGCGTTGTAGGCTGTCTCGAAATCGACTACGTCGAATAGGATCTTCTCTGTTCGGAAATTCTCCGGTGTACCGAAGGTAACCGGGAGTGTGACTTGCCCTATCGGCGTGGCCGATGAGCCCGGGACGATGCCGTGGAAAGCGTGCGTCACCGTCTGCACGAACGACCGCGGTACTTGCATGGCATCGAGGGCGTTGGCGAATAGGATATTGAGGGAGCTCCCTCCATCTATTAGCACGCGGCCCACTCGGCAATTGTTGATCGTTGGCTCGACCACGATCGGGTACCGTCCCGGTCGAGCACAGTTTTCAGGGCAATCGGTCTGGTCGAATGAGATTGCTACCTCGGACCACTTGATCGCTCGAGGGACTCGCGGTATACTTGCGAGGACTTCCCGGGCGATCGCCTTATACTGCCTCTTGGACTCGTAAGAGGTCGAGCCCCCGAATATGTGCTCGATTGCTCTGACGTGCCCCTGGAAAGGCTCAGGGGTGGAATCATTGTCGTCGGAAGACGTCTCCTGGCTGTTGTTAGCGACCTGAGGATTATCCTCGCGGAACCTCTCTCGCTCTTCCCGAAGGTACTTCTTGAAGATGCGACACTGTCGCAGATCATGCGAGTCAGTCTGGTGAAAGTCACACCAGGGCTTGGACGCCTTGTCGGAGGATGTTGTAGGCTTATCCTTGGGTCGTGGCTTCCAGGTGCGTTTCTCGAAGACGTCGGCCATCACCTCGTCGGTTCTGGTCCTTTTCTCCTTGCTCCCTCCGGAGGGTTTCTTCTTGCGCTTAATCTTGCGCGAATCGCCTCTTGACCGGAGGGGAGAGCTGGTCGATTCGCCCCGTTGCTGCTTGATATAACGAAGGGTTTCCTCCGCACAAGCGGCCTTCTCGGCCAGGTCCATGAGCTGCCTGGTGGTTTTTGGTGGTCGCATGATCAGGTCGTACGTGCACATCTCGTTTCTGCTGCCCCGAGTGAAGGCGCGGATGACATCCGAGTCCGTTATCTCGGGTATAGTGTTGCGAACAGCACTAAACCTCTTCGTGAACTCGCGGAATGTCTCATTTGGTTGCTGGACGACGAGGAAAAGATCGTCGACCCGACCAGGCCTCGGGAAGGTGCCCTGGAAATTCCCGAGTAGCATGTCGCATAGCTGACCCCAGGAACGTATTGTTCCTGGGGGGAGATTCATCAACCACGTCCTAGCGGCTCCTCTGAGAGCGGTAGGGAGGTAGTTGGCCATTACCTTCTCGTCGCCGCCGGCCGCCTCGATCGCGGTGGTGTAGATCTGGAGGAATTCCACGGGATTCGTGGTTCCGTCGTACGATTCAAGCGAGCCGGGCTTGAAACGAGAAGGCCAGCGTACCTGTCGGAGTTCCTGGGACAACGCCTGATATCCGCTGAAGGATCCCCGATAAGGCACGTTTTCGCCACTATTCGGGGTCGAGGACCGGCCCTGGGTATTGGCGTTGTGCACGTGATCTCTCCGAGAAGGTTGCTGCTCCTGCTGGCGCCTTTGGCGGCGGCGCCGCTCGAGCTGTTCTCGGAAGTCCACCGGCTGCTCCTCCTGAGGAGACCGGTTCCTGGGGTGACGTCCCTCCTGATCCCGCTCTTCCAACGGAGGAGGGGTATCCACCCGAGTAGAGCTGCGGGCCACCGATCGGGCTCGAGAAGACTCGGCCTGGTTCTGAGCCTCCTGAAGGTCAGCCCCCAGCCGTCGTAGCCACTGCTCGCCCGTGGGTGTAGATAAATCCGCTACGGGAGGCTGTGACAGTAGATTGCGCACTTCCGCAAGTCTTCGAGCAGTTCGGGACACGTACTCCTTCGTTCCCGGGGGGGATCTTTCTCCCATGGCAGGCAGGTCTCCACTTCGACGAGGAGTTCTCTCCCCGGCAGCGGGCAAGCCTCCGTCCACGTGGGAGGCAGCCAGCGCGTTGCGCGGCTGTGAGGCCCCGGGCAGATTCTGATCTTCGGGGTCTTCTCGACCATCGTCAATCGCGAGTACCATCCGAGGTCCTTGGCTGGACGACGTGTACTCGTATTCCATCGCGTTGTCCTTGTCGGACGCCACGCGGGTACAGTCTTGGTCGTCCTCACGATCAGAATTAGTAGGAGAAATCCCAGCCATGGGGCTGGTCGCTCCTGCTGGGGAGTCGTCATTCAAGACTAACTTCCCGCTGAAGGCCCTGGCGCACTCGGTTCTGAAGTGATCTGCTTCGCAATCCGAGTCCTCTCCAGGGGCGTATTCTCCGAAGTCGACTCAATCCGTCACTGGGTACGGGTCCATGGAGCCGAAGTTGTCGTAGAAGCCCTGGTCCGAGTACCCAGTGCGGGGCGAGGTTGCGACCGGTTTTCCTGCCGTGCTTGCTACCTCCTCCTCGGTCGCAACCGGGGAAGGGTGTGCAAACGGTGCTGGGATCTGATCGCGCCTAGTTGCGCGTCCTGCCGACTTTGATCTTTCCTCGACGGTTTGGTCTGGAGAGGTCCCCACGGTCGGCGCCATCTGTCGACGATCGGTGAACCGGCGAACTTACGGTACTCGTGAGATGATGATTACTGGGGGGTAGGGACCTCTAGGGCCCAAACGCTAAGAGATCTGACAGCAGGGAACAGCCGTTTTTATACAGGTTCGGGGCTCCCTCAGGATAATAACCCTACGTCCTGTTGCTATATATTGATCGGGAACACGCTTTACAATGGGGGGGATGTATGTTAGTGGCTACCCTAGGCCTAATCGTAGACTAAACTCTCCTAAACCACCAGGTTCGACTCCTTCGAGCAGTGGATCTTCTAGGGCTTCGACTTCGGGAGCTCCGACTAGATATCTTGACTTGATTGGCTCTGTTGGATCTATTTTTCTCTCTCCCCTCCCGTATGGGATTGCTGATCCTTATATAGGGGGCGTCCGAGATCGTACTGGACGTGGACTTACGCCCAAGTAGGACTCTGGTCTCCTTAAACGTCGGGATCAACTTCCTAGTTTAAGGGGAGTCTTCTCTTCCCGAGAGGGGTTACCTTCTCGTCCAGGGATCCTTCCCGGGTAAGCTGTACCTTCCTAAAGTCACGGGAGTCTACATACGGATACCCCTAATACGTGGGAAGCCGTACTATTCATCATCACGGACCATCCCGGACACTCCAATCAGACCGCCCAGATGATGGTCCGGATGTCATCTAGATGTGCCAAATGATCCGACCAAACCGTTCGACCCGACCATGCCGGACCCTCCAACCCAACCATCGGGATGATGGTTCGGATGTCCTCCAGAAGTCACGACTAATCCTATCGGACCGTCCAAACGGACCGTCCCGGAAAATCCAACCGGACCGTCCGGATGATGGTCCAGATGTCCTCTAGAAGTCCCGAACCATCCGACCAAACCGTCTAGCCCGACCGTCCTGGACCCTACAAAAGGACCGTCCTGGGCCCTCCAACCGCACTATCCGGATGATGCTCTGGATCTCCTCTACAAGTACCGAATCATCTGACCAAAGCGTCCAACCCGTCCGTCCCAGAGACTCCAACCGAACCGTCGGGATGCTAGTCTGGATGAACACAAGAATTCGTGAACCCTCCGACCGGACTGTCCAAACAAACCCTTCTAGATACTGCCGCCAGACCGTCCCGACCTCCCCTAGAAGTCTCGAACCATCCGACCAAACCATCCAAGACGACCGTCCTGGGACACTCAAACCGGACCATCCAGATGATGGTCCGGATCTCCTCTAGATCTTCCGCACCAACCGACCAAATCGACCAACCAGACCCTCCCGGACCCTCGAAACGGACCGTTCCAGACCATACAAACGGACCGTCCCAACCGGATCGTCCGGATGACGGTCCAAATCTCCTCTAGAAGTCCCAAACGATCCGACCAAACCGTCCAACCTGACCGTCCCGGGCACTCCAACCGGACCATCCGGATGATCGTTCGGATCTTTGCTAGATGTCTCGAACCATCCGACCAAACCGTCCAACCCGACTGTCCCGGACCCTCCAACCCACCCATCGGGATAATGGTTCGGATGTCCTCCAGAAATTCTGAACAATCCGACCAGACCGTCCAAACGGGCCGCCCCGAAAACTCCAACCATCCGACCAAACCGTCCAACCCGACCGTCCTGGACCCTACAAACGGACCGTCCCGGACCCTCCAACCGGACCGTCCGGATGATGGTCTGGATGAACACTAGAATTCCCGAATCCTTCGATCGGACCATCGAAACGGACTGTCCCGGACATTCCAACCGGACCGTCCAGATGAAGATCTGGATCTCCTCTATAAGTCCCGAACCATCCGACCAAACCGTCCAACCCGACCATCCCGGACCATACAAATGGACCGTCCCGTACCCTCGAACTGAATCATCCGGATGATGGTCCCGTTATCCTCTAGAAGTCCCAAACGATCCGACCAAACCGTCCAACCTGACCGCCCCGGACCGTCCAAACGTACCGTCTGGATGATGGTCTGGATCTCCTCTGGAAGTCCCGAACCATCTGACCAAACCATCCAAGCCGACCGTCCCAGACACTCCAACCGGACCGTCCGGATGATGGTTCGGATCTCCTCTAGTAGTCCCGAACCATCCGACGAAACCGTCTAACACGACTGTCCTGGACCCTACAAACGGACCGTCCTGGACCCTCCAACCGGACCATCCAGATGACGGTCCAGATCTCCTCTAGTAGTCCCGAACCATCCGACCAAACGGTCCAACCCGACCGTCCCGGACCATACAAACAAACCGTCCCGGAACCTCCAATCGGATCATCCGGATGATGGTCCGGATCTCCTCTAGAAGTCCTGAACCATCCGACCAAATAGTCCAAGCCGACCATCCCGTACCCTCCAACTGGAACGTCCGGATGATGGTCCGGATCTCCTCTAGAAGTCCATCCGACCAAACAGTCCACGCCGACCATCCCTGACACTCCAACCGGACCGTCCGGATGATGGTCCGGATCTCCTCGAGTAGTCCCGAACGATCCAACCGAACCATCAAAGCGGACCGTCCCGGTCACTCCAACCGGACCGTCCAGATAACGGTCCGGATCTCCTCTAAAAATCCCGAACCCCTAACTAGGGCGTCTGGATGATGGTCCAGATCTCCTCTAAACGTCCCTAACCATTCGACCAAATCGACCAACCCGACCCTCTCGGACCCCCCCAAACGGACCGTCCCAGACTCGTCGACCCGACCGTCCAGATGATGGCCCATATCTCCTCTAGATGTGCTGAACCATCCGACAAAACTGTCAAACCAGACCGTCGGGATGACGGTCCCGATCTCCTCTAAATATCCTGACTCCTCGACCGGACCATCCAAACGGACCGTCCCAGACACTCCAACCGGACCGTCCGGATGATTGTCCGGATGCCCTTTAGAAGTCACGAACCATCCGACCAAACCGTCAAACCAGACCGTACCGGACCCTACAAACGGACCGTCCAGATGATTGTAAAGACCCTCTCAGTAATAATCTCTATATCCTCATGAGATCACACGTAATCATGTGTGAAATTAAAATAAAAAGTTTTTCATGCATGCATATAGATAATTCACGACTAGCCTCGATCAAAAACCTAAGGACATGCTCGATATGAGCTTAATTTAATTGGAAATAATTAGGAAGAATATGTATACCGTGGCATATACTGGTGAATTTTTATAGAAATAGAATTGTTTTTGACCTGTTGTTTAGTCTCTAAACCAAAATAAAAACAAAAGCAGAAAATAAAAAAAAATAAAAATACCTCAGCACCCTACCGGTCCCGTGGGTCCCGCCGGCAGCTCTCTTTCTCCATCTGGCTAACATGCTCACTTGGCAACCTCCTCCTCTCCACGTAGCAACCGCAGCAGGCAGCTCATCACCAGCACGCTACCCATTTTCTTCCCCTGCCGACCTCTCCAAGGTAGCATGCCCCCATTTCTTTTCTTTTCTCACCAATGCACCTCTATTCCCAACTCCTTCTTCCCCATTGCTCCCATGGCCGTGCCATCTCCCTCTGCGCCCGAGCCCCATCTCCCTCCGTCGCACCCTCCCACCAGTGCGCCGCCGGCTAGCCAGCCTCGGCCGGCCCTCCTCCGTGCCTCCTCCCCGCGTGCTGCTCCTGCTGTGCCGCACCTCCGCCGCCTTGTCCGAGCCGCCGCCTTAGGCTCACCGCCTCGCTGGGCCTTCCCCATCCAGATCCGGGAGCTCCAGGCCGAGCTCCACCCCCAGCTCGCCACGCCGCTCTCGCAGACTCGCCCCGGCTGCCTCGCTGCTGGACCCGGGCGTGCTCCCTCCGCTGGTCGCCCTCGCCACCCCCGTACCGCACCGCCATCGAGCTCTGCTTCCCGCCGGCGCGCCACCTCCACCCTAGCTCCCCGCCGGCCTACCCTGGAGCTGGCCTCTCCTCTGCTCCGCGCCGCCCGCAGCAAGGCCGCTGCTGCCTTGCTCAGCTCCACCGGCGCTGCAAGCCGATGGGCCCAAACCCGCCGCCCCCTTTTGCCAGCCTTCCTCGGTTGCTCCGCCGTCCTCCCCGAGCTTTGCTCCTCGCCGTCCAGGTCCCGCGCGGCTCCTCGCACACCGGCGCAAGCCTGAGCTGCCGGTGACCTCCTCCAGCACCTCGGCCATGGAGGTCCTCCCAAGACAAGCTGCTGGCTCAAGCTCCTTGTCGCCTGCAGTGAGCTCCTCTCAGTTTGTTTCCCTTGCTCTGCTAATCCTTGGGTTAATTGATGACTAAAAGCATATGCTGTGTAACTAATCAGCTCAATGGGGTTTCCACTCCGACGTATGGATGATTGGTACGACTCGTGTTTAAATTAGCATCGTTGATTAACTCATGTCATTCACTGATCATTGTTTAAATACGCTAAACGGTTGTTAGTTGATGGCCAATGGTAGTTAACACTACACCATTTGACTGGGCTGTAAATTAATGGACTCTGTTAAGACAACTAACTTCAACTAAATTCAGAATAAGCTAAGCTAATGAAAGGAATATATGTACAATTGGCACGAGCTGAACCTGTTAAACCGAGGTATTTCATGCACTGATAACTGGGCTAAATAGCTCAAGATTAGTAAATTAACTAATGCCATTTTATGCTGTTAGTCTATTAGAGACCCGTTACAGAGATCCGACTAATATAAGGTGCCGATGAAGTGGATGATCGCTTAAAACACCTATTTACCATTCGACATTTCTGGTAGCTACAAGTAGTTCAGATGAATTGATGACCAACGAGGGCAATCGACGGTTCGATAATGATTAACTACTGAAGGAAGGTATTACTGAACTAACAGTTTGCTAATCGATATGCCTAGTGTCCTTGCTAAACTGATGACCATCATGATTAGAAGCTGATAGACCAACAGTTAGTTGAGGTATAGCCATTACCAACTGCGAAGCGAGCAAATCAGTACCCTTAGGGTTGTCTAGTTAATATCATTAATACACTACTCGTAAAACGATGACAGTGAGGACTACCTAAAACCGGATGAGTCTTTTGATTATAGTAATTAACTGGGTTAAGGCAATCCTAGTGTCAATGATTAAGCCGATCAATACTCTATTGATGACCGATGGTTGATTTAACTAAGTTCTACCTGAATCTTAATTGTGGTAATTGATAATCAAAGAACTCGACACACTAATAACCATCAGTTGCACTCAATTAACTAGGAAATCTAATACCCGTAAAGATGACCAGATGAACCCACTTATTGTTCTTAGCTGATGAGATAATATTGGGAATAAGATATATAATACCTTGCTCTTTACTGAGAAGAAGACAGGAAATGCTAAATATGATTAAGCTTGTAGAACTCGTAAAAGAATGTAAACGACCTCCAAAAATATGAACCTAGAGAATCTAGCTTAACAGTCAAACTTAAAATAGTGATCTCACGAATCGCCTAACGGCCAGAAAATAATCGCGACTCCATGTTCTCACCTACGACAACAAATCAATCAAATGAGCCCTAACCCTAATTATAGAGTTAAAGCCTTTCTCCTTAATTGCATATCGTATCCCATGCATGCATCCATATTCTAGGTTCATCCATTGTTAAAGTTATAGCACCACTAAAACTAACCCCAAAATCTGGAATGAATATTAACCTGCCTATGTAATTGTATACCTTCGTTTTAATCCACCGTAGTTGCATCACATGCATTTTTGTAATGTTCGCAATAGTTCCTTAGACTTGTCTCTTCTCTTTTCTAGAGGTTATTTGCTTCTTATTGAAGTTTGGCTACTTTGGATTTCCTCACGAACGCTAGTGGATACGTTATACATCGTCACCCGGCTCCCAGGCAAGCTCCACTGCTTGTTGATTAATCATTACATTGTGTGTTAATCTTGTTTGGCATACTTAATTGGATTGATTTGGTGCTTGCGTGAATGCTTACTTAGCCTGTGCTTGATGTCGTACTAGTATGTGTAAGTTTAGTATTATGCAGCAGCTATGGCTGAGAATAAACTTGGTTGCCCTTTCAACTTGAACTTGTTAAGTGAGCTGTGAGAGCCGAGGGTGTGCACAATGAGTACGGTTGGTGTTCATCATAGTTTGACGGTGACCCAGGAGTAAGTAGAGTTTTGTCGCCACACCAACCCTATCTTCAGCGTGTCACAATCCCTTATCACGCGTGGACGTTAGCGGAACCGAGGCTGGGGTGTAGTTGAGGTAAGTCTCCATGCCCCTTGGAGGCTCGCTACCTCCTTGCAGTTATGCACTCACTACACCTACAGTGGTCGAGTTGCCGGTAACGGTCCGAGAGAATTGATTGAATTTGTTATTGTGATGGACATGTGATTTAATTGGGGTGTGGGCTGCCCCCGGAGGAATTGGAAATGGTGACATTCATATTACTGTGTTCGTGTGTGTGTGCTTGTAAGTTTGCTATTATTTCCCTGTGGTTATTCTAATCTATGCGTAGATGTTACCCCATTGTTATACCCTAGTTAAGATGTTTTCCTGTTGTTATTAATTTGTTGCTAATGTCCATTGAATCTGAAATTAAAATGAGGTAGCTCATGTTCATTTTATCCCTTGTATGTAACTTGAACTTGATAAGTCAAACAGGGCTAATACCATGTTTTTATTAATTAATGAGCAATGTCTTGCGAGTACGGTGGTTGTACTCACCTAGGTTTATCCTAGGCAGGTTTGTGGAGCATCCCTGGAGTTGACGTTTCGCTGCTTCGGTTTACCTCTTTTGGCTTCGACTTCCTTGGGATTGTTGTGGGCTGTTTGAGGTGGTCCCCCACCATCACGGGTGTTCTACCTTATGTTTCCACTGCTGCCATTGTGGCTCTTTTGATGTTTATCGACCTTAGATCAAGTGGTATGTAAGATAAGTACTGCCCCGAGTATGGGACGTGTTATAATTATCTGGTAATCCCTCTCTTTAGTGCTTTACTGTGATATACAAGTTGTTATCGAGGCTGCCCATATGCAATGCGTGAATGATATGAAGTATATGGGTATGCCATGAAGAGTTACGGTTGTTCCCCTTTTTACTATGTCGAGCAGGAATCGGTTGCGTGACCCGCTGGCTGAGATGCTGTGCCGGCCAGGCAGGGTGTGGGTGTATTCTAACGGGCTTTCGAGCGACCCACTAGCTTCCGAGCTAGGTTAGGGTGTGGGTAGAATAGCCGGGCTCCTCCGACCTTGCTTTGCGTGGTAGAATCCGGGAACGACTCTAAACCTTCACCGGATCAGGGAATTGTATGTGGTTCTGGGAAGTTTAGTCGCTTCCGGCCGGTTTGCGTTGGTCAGGTGTCGGATCACTCCGCCTCGGTGAGTACGGCGCAGGTACCGTGCCACCAGGTCGACTGGTCCTTCGGCCCTTGGCGACCATTCGTTCCCCTAATCATATGGAATTCCCGGGTCCGTGACAATGATGGTCCGGATCTCCTGTAGAAGTCCCGAACCAGCCAACCAAACCGTGCAACCTGACCGCCCCGGACCCTCCAAATGTACCATCCGGATGATGGTCCGGATCTCCTCTAGAAGTCCCGAACCATCCGACCAAATCGTCCATGCTGACCGTCCCGGACACTCTAACCGGACCGTCCGGATGATGGTCCGGATCTTCTTTAGTAGTCTCGAGCGAGCCAACCGAACCGTTCATATGGACCACCTGGATGATGGTCCGGATCTCCTCTACAAGTCCCAAACCATCCGACCAAACCATCCAGGCCGACCGTCCCGGACACACCAACCAGACCGTCCGGATGATCCTCTGCATGAACACTAGAATTCCCGAACCTTTCGACCAGATCGTCCAAACGGACCATCCCGGACACTCCAACCGGACCGTCCGGTGATGGTCTGTATTTCCTGTAGACGTCCTGAACCATCCGACCAAACCGTCCAACCCGACCGTCCCGGACCACACAAACGGACCGTCCCGTACCCTCCAACCAAATCGTCCAGATGATGGTCTCGATCTCCTTTAGAAGTCCCGAACGATCTGACCAAACCGTCCAACCTGACCGCCCCAGACCGTCCAAACAAACCGTCCAGATGATGGTCCTGATCTCCTCTAGAAGTCCCGAACCATCCGACCAAACCATCCAGCCCGACCACCCTGGACCCTCCAAACGGACCGTCCGGATCTCCTCTAGAAGTCCCGAACCATCTGACCAAACCATCCAAGCCGACCGGCCCGGACCCTCCAACCGGATCATCCGGATGATGGTCCAGATCTCCTCTAGATGTCCAGAACGATCCGACCAAACCGTCCAACCCGACCGCCCCGGACCCTCCGAACGAACCGTCCGAATAATGATCCGGATCTCCCCTAGAAGTCCCGAACCATCCGACCAAACCATCTGACCCGACCGTCTCGGACCCTCCAAACGGATCGTCCGGATGATGGTCCGGATCTCCTGTAGAATTCCCGAACCATCCGACCAAACAATCCAACCCGACCGCCCCGGACCCTACAAACGGACCGTCCAGATGATGGTCCGGATCTCCTCTAGATGTCCCGAACCATCCGACCAAACCATCCAGCCCGACCAACCCGGACCCTACAAACGGACCATCCGGATGATTGTCCGGTTCTCCTTTAGAAGTCCCGAACCATCTGACCAAACCATCCAAGCCGACCGTCCCGGACCCTCTCCTCCAGATGTCCAGAACGATCCGACCAAACCGTCCAACCCGACTGCCCCGGACCCTCCAAACGGACCGTCCGGATAATGATCCGGATCTCCTCTAGAAGTCCCGAACCATCCGATCAAACTGTCCAATCCGACCGTCCCGGACCCTCCAAACGGACCGTCTGGATGATTGTCCGAATCTCCCCTAGAAGTCCCGAACCATCGGACCAAACCGTCCAACCCGACCACCCCGGACCCTCCAAACGGACCGTTCGGATGATGGTCCAGATCTCGTCTAGATATTCCAAACTATTCGACCAAATCGTCCAAGCTGACCTTCCCGGACACTCTAACCGGACCGTCCGGATGATGGTCCGGATCTCCTCTAGTAGACCCAAACGATCCAACCGAACCGTCCAAACGGACTGTCCCGGTCACTCCAACTAGACTGTCCAGATAAGGGTCCGGATCTCCTCTAAAAATCCCGACCCACCTTAGCCGACCAGCAACGAAGTTCGAGTTCCTGCAAGCAACTGAGAACCAGCAAGAACTATGATAAATTGTAGTATGAAATTACGAGTATTAAATTGGCACAAGATGAAAGAAAGTGTATTGGGATTCCACTGGCGATCTAAACAAGGCGATGGTCCTACACGACTTGTCGGTGCGATAATGTAGCAGTAGCTAAACAACACAATGAAACCCAAAAACTAAAGAGTAAATCCTAGGGGGGTATATAAGGGAAGATGTGATCTATTTCAGAGGCAGTCTCGAATTGTTTTGGCTGTTGTGGTCGGCTCGTAAGGAATTCGGATATGGTGTTAGGCAGGTTGGAAAGAGCGTGAGATAAACACAATGTTTGAAGTCAGGGCTGTCTCAGCAATCTGAATTAGAGTCCAGATCTTGTGGGACTCTATCTCTAGTTCTTCTTGGATCAAAAGTGACTTGGGAAGACTCCTTGTACAGCACAAATTCATGTGGGGACATCTTCATTGACACACGAACCTTATTCCTTCGTCCTCCCGAGAGTTTGAACTTGAATCCTCACTTGTTCTTGACGATCGTGATGAACCGCCGTTTGTTCTTTATAGCTCAAGCAGCAGATGTAGTTGAAGTAGTGGAAGTAGAGGTGGTAGCGGGTATATCCATTGGGGATATCTGAATCATCATCCAGACGGTCTGGTAGGAGGGTCTAGGATGGTCTGGTTTGACGAGATAAGCTTTCCAAAGAGTCCAAGATCACCCAAATCGGAGTCCGTATGCTCGAGATAAAGACGTTTGAAGTCAGGGCTGTCTCAGCAATCTGAATCAGAGTCCAGATCATGTGGGACTCTTATCTCTAGCTCTTCTTGGACCAAAAGTGATGTGAGAAGACTCCTTACACAGCACCAATTCATGTGGGGACATCTTCATTGAGACATGAAATTCATTCCCTCCTCCTCTCGAGAGTTTGAACTTGAATCCTCACTTTTTCTTGACAATCTTGACAAACCGCCGTTTGTTCTTTATAGCTCGAGCAGCGGATGTAGTTGAAGTAGTGGAAGTAGAGGTGGCAGCGGGTATATCCATGGGGGCCATGTCCTCATCACCGTCCAAGCCGACCGTGCCGGACCCTCCAACCGGACCGTCCGAATGATGGTCCGGATGTCCTCCAAAAGTCTCGAACCCTCCGATCGGACAGTCCAAACGGATCATCCCGGACACACCAACCGGACCGCCCGAATGATGGTCCGGATCTCCTCTAGAAGTCCCGAACCATCTGACCAAACCATCCAACCCGATCATCCCGGACCGTCCAACACGACCGTCGGGATGATGTTCCGGATCTCCTAAAAAAATCCCGACCCCCCCCGACCGGACCGTCCAAACAGACCGTCCTAGACTCTCCAACCCGACCGTACGGATGATGGTCCAGATCTCCTCTAGAAGTCTCGTACCATCCGACCAAACCGTTCAACCGGACCCTACAAACGGACCGTCCGGGTGATGGTCCGTATCTCCTGTAGAAGTCCTGAACCATCCGACCAAAGCGTCAAACCCGACCGCCCTGGACCCTCCAAACGGACCGTCCAGACGATGATCCGGATGTCCTCCAAAAGTCCCAAACAATCCGATCGGACCATCCAAACGGACCATGCCGGACACTCCAACGGGACCGCCCGCATGATGGTCCGGATCTCCTCTAGAAGTCCCGAACCATCCGACCAAACCGTCCAACCTGACTGTCCCGGAACCTCCAACCCGACCATCGGGATGATGGTCCGCATGTCCTCCGGAAGTCTTGAACAATCCGACCGGAACGTCCAAATGGACTGTCCCGGAAACTCCAACCGGACCGTCTGGATGATAGTCTGGATCTCCTATAGAAGTCCCGAACCATCCGACCAAGCCATCCAAACAGACCGTCCGGATGATAGTCCGGATCTCCTCTAGAAATCCCGAACATTCCGACCAGACCGTCCAAACGGACCGTCCCGGAAACTCCAACCGGACTGTTCGGATGATGGTCCGGATCTCCTGTAGAATTCCTTAACCATCCGTCCAAACCATCCAACCCGACCGCCCAGGACCGAACAAACGGACCGTCCAGATGATAGTTGGATCTCCTCCAGATGTCCTGAACCATCCGACCAAACCGTCCAGCCCGACCACCCCGGACCCTCCAAACGGACTGTCTGGATGATGGTCTGGATGTCCTCCAGAAGTTTCGAACCCTACGAACGGACCATCCAAATGGACCTCCCGGACTCTCCAACTGGACCTTCCGGATGATGGTCCAGATCTCCTCTGGAAGTCCCAAACCATCAGACCAAACCGTCCAAGCCGACCGTCCCATACCCTCCAATCGGACCGTCTGGATGATGGTCCGGATCATCTTTCGTAGTCCCGAACGATCCAACCGAATAGTCCAAACAGACCGTCCTAGACACCCCAACTGGACCGTCTGGATGATGGTCCAGATCTCCTCTAGACGTCCCGAACCAGCCGACCAAATCGACCAACCAGACCGTCCCGGACCCTCTAAACGGACCGACCGGGACCCGCCGACCGGACCATCTAGATGATGGCCCTGATCTGCTCTAGATGTCCCGAACCATCCGTCAAAACCGTCAAACCAGACCGTCCCAGATCCTCCTACCGGACCGTCCAGATGATGGTCCAGATCTCTTCTAAAAATCCCGACCCCCCGACCGAATCGTCGAAATGGGCCTTCCCGGACACTCCAAATGGACCGTCCGGATGATGGTCTGGATCTCCTCTAGAAGTCCCGAACCATCCGACCTAACCGTCAAACTAAACCGTCCTGGCCCTACAAACGGACCGTCCGGATGATGGTCCGGATCTCATCTACACGTCCCAAACCATCCGACCAAAGCGCCCAACCCGACAGCTCCAGACCCTCCAAACGGACCGTCCGGATGATGGTCCGGATGTCCTCTAGAAGTCCCAAACAATCCGACCGGACCATCCAAACGAACCATGCCGGATAGTCCAACTGGACCGCCCGGATGGTGGTCCGGATCTCCTCTAGAAGTCTCGAACCATCTGACCAAACAGTCTGACCCGACCATCCCGGACCCTCCAATCTGACCATCAGGATGATGGTCTGCATATCCTTCAAAAGTCCCAAACAATCCGACCGGACCGTCCAAACGGACCGTCCCGGAAACTCCAACCGGACCGTTAGGATGATGGTCCAGATCTTCTGTAGAAGTCCCGAACCATCCGACCAAACCA
The DNA here is from genome assembly GCA_019208055.1 of Stipa capillata. Taxonomy (NCBI): domain Eukaryota; kingdom Viridiplantae; phylum Streptophyta; class Magnoliopsida; order Poales; family Poaceae; genus Stipa; species Stipa capillata. Next base: position 98,751 of record JAGXJF010005919.1, read on the forward strand.
TCCAACTCGACCGCCCCGGACCCTCCAAACGGATCATCCGAATGATTGTCCGGATCGCCTGTAGATGTCCCAAACCATCCGACCAAACCTTCCGACCCGACCGCCCTAGACCCTCCAAACGGACCGTCCAGATGAGGTCCGGATCTCCTCTAGAAGTCCGAAACCATCCGACGAAACCATCCAAGCCGACCGTCCCGAACACTCCAACTGGACCATCCGGATGATGGTCCGAATCTCCTCTAGAAGTCCCGAACCATCTGACCAAACCGTCCAACCCGACCGTCCCGGACCATCCAACTCGACCGTCGGGATGATGGTTCGGATCTGCTCTAAAAATCCTGACCCGTCCAAACGGAACATCCCGGACACTACAACCGGACCATCAGGATCGTGGTCCAGATCTCCTCTAGACGTCCCGAACCATCCGACCAAATCGACCAACCCGACCCTACCGAACCCCCCAAACGGACCGTCCCGGACTCGCCAACTGGATCGTCCAGATGATGGCACAGATCTCTCTAAAAATCCCGAACCATCCGACAAAAATGTCAAACCAGACCGTCCGGATGATGGTCCAAATCTCCTCAAAAATCCTGACCCGACCGGACCGTCCAACCGAACTGTCCGGATGATGGTCCGGATCTCCTCTAGAAGTCCCGAACCATATGACCAAACAGTCAAACTAGACCGTCCCGGACCCTACAAACGGGCCGTCCGGATGATGGTTCGGATCTCCTGTAGAAGTCCCAAACTATCCAACCAAACCTTCCAACTCGTCCGCCCTGGACCCTCCAAAAGGACAGTCCCGATGATGGTCCGGATCTCCTCTAGAAGTCCCGTACCATCCGACCAAACCGTTCAACCCGACTGCCCCGGACCCTCCAAACGGACCATCGGATGATGGTCTGGAACTCCTTTAGAAGTCTCGAACTATCCGACTAAACCGTCTAAGCCAACCGTCCCTGACCCTCAAACCGGACAGTCCGGATAGTGGTCTGGATGTCCTCTACAAGTCCCGAACCCTCCGACGGACCGTCCAAATGGGACGTCCTGGACACTCCAACCCGACCGTCGGGATCATGATCCGGATCTCCTGGACTATCCAAACGGAGCATCCATCCTGGATACTCCAACTGGACCGTCCGGATGATGGTCTGGATCTCCTGTAGAAGTCCGGAACCATCCGACCAAACCGTCCAACCAGACCGTCCCGGACCTTAAAAACGGACTGTCCGGATGATGGTGAGGATCTCTTATAGAAGTCCCGAACCATCCGACCAAACCGTCCAACCCGACTACCCCAGACCATCCAAACGGACCGTCCGGATGATGGTCCAGGTGTCTTCTAGAAGTCCCGAACAATCCGACCGGACAGCCCAACCGGAGCACCCGGATGATGGTCCGGATCTCCTCTAGAAGCCCCGAACCATCCGACCAAACCGTCTGACCCAACCGTCCCAGACATTCCAACCCGACCATCGGGATGATGGTCCGCATATCCTCCGGAATTCCCGTACAATCCAACCAGACCGTCCAAACGGACCATCCCGGAAACCCCAACCGGACTGTCCGGATGATGGTCCGGATCTCCTCTACAAGTCCCGAACCATCCGAACAAACCGTCCAGCCCGACCGTCCCGGACACACCAACCGAACCGTCCGGATGATGGTCTGGATGAACACTAGAATTCCCAAACCCTACGACCGGACCATCCAAACGGACCGTCCCGGACACACCAACCGGAACGTCCGGATGATGTTCCGTATCTCCTGTAGACGTCCTGAACCATCCGACCAAATCGACCAACCTGACCCTCCCGGACCGCCTAAACGGACCGTCCCAGACCCGTCAGCCTGACCGTCCAGCTGATGGCCCAGATCTCCTGTAGAAGTCCCGAACCATCAGATAATACCGTCAAACCAGAACGTTCCAGACCCTACTACTGGACCGCCTGTATGATGGTCTGGATCTCCTCCAAAAATCCCAACCGCCCCGACCAGACCGTCCAAACGGACCATCCTGGACACTCCAGCCGGACCGTCCGAATCTCCTGTAGAAGTCCCAAACCATCCAACCAAACCATCCAACCCGACCACCCCGGACCTACCAAACAGACCGTCCGGATGATGGTCCGGATCTCCTCTAGAAGTCCCGAACCATCCGACCAAACTCTCCAACCCAACCGCCCCGGACACACCAAATGGACCGTCCGGATGATGGTCCAGATCTCCTCTAGAAGTCCTGAATCATCTGACCGTACCATCCAACCCGACCGCCCCGGAACCTCCGAACGGACCGTCCGAATCATGGTCCAGATCTCCTCTAGAAGTCCCAAATCATCCGACCAAACCATCCAACCCGACGCCCCGGACTCTCCAAACGGACCGTCCGGCTGATGGTCCGAATCTCCTCTAGAAGTCCTGAAACCTCCGACGGGACCGTCCAAATGGACCGTCCCGGACTCTCCAAACAGATCTCCTCTTGAAGTCCCGAACCATCCGACCAAACTATCCAACCCCACCGTCCCGGACCCTCCAACCCGACCGTCCGGATGATGGTCCGGATGTCCTCTAGAAGTCCTGAACCCTCCGACCGGACTGTCCAAACAGACTGTCATGGACCCTCCAACTGGACCGTCCGGATGATGGTCCGAATCTCCTCTAGATGTCCTAAACCATCCGACCTAACCGTCCAACCTGACCGTCCCGGATACTCCAACCGGACCATCCGGATGATGGTCTGGATGAACAATAGAATTACTGAACCCTCCAACCGGACCGTCTCGATGATGGTCTGGATGAACAATAGAATTCCTGAACCCTCTGACTGGACCGTCCCGGACACTCCAACCGGACCGTCCGGATGATGGTCTGGATTTCCTCTAGACGTCCCGAACCATCCAACCAAACCGTCCAACCCGACCATCCTGGACCGTACAAATGGACCATCCGAATGATGGTCCAGATTTCGTCTAGAAGTCCCGAACCATCCGACCGAACCGCCCAACCCAACCGTCCTGGAACCTCCAAACGGACCGTTTCAGATAATGGTCCAGATCTCCTCTACATGTCCCGAACCATCCAACCAAATTGACTAACCCGACGTCACGGACCCTCCAAATGGACCATCCACATGATAGCCCTGATCCCATCTAGAAGTCCCGAACCATCTGACAAAACATTCAAACCCGACCATCCCAGACCCTCCTACCGGACTGTCCGGATGATGGTTCAGATATCCTCTAGAAGTCCTAAACCATCCGAACAAACCATCCAACCCGAGCGTCCCGAAGCCCCGAACCGGTCCGTCTAGATGATGGTTTGGATCTCGTCTAAAAATCAAGAGCCCCCCAACCGGACCGTCCAAACGGACCGTCCCGGACACTCCAACCGAATCGTCCCGATGGTTCGGATCTCCTCTAGAAGTCCTGAACCATCCGACCAAACCGTCGAACCCGACCATCCCAGACCCTACAAGCAGACCGTCTGGATGATGGTCCAGATCTCTTGTAGAAGACCCGAACCATCCGACCAAACCGTTCATCTCGACCGCCCCGGACCCTCCAAACGGAATGTCCGGATGATGGTCTGGATCTCCTCTAGAACTCCCGAACCATCTGACTGGATCGTCCTAACGGACCGTCCCGGACACTCGAATCGGACCGTCCCGGACACTCCAACCGGACCGTCCCGAACCATCTGACCAAACCTTCCAACCCGACCGTCCCGGACCCTACGAACGGATCGACTTGGACACTCCAACCAGACTATCCGGATAATGGTCTGGATCTCCTCTAGAAGTTCCAAACCATCCGACCAAACATTCCATCCCGAACGTCCCTGATGAGACGGTGGCCCGATCTTTCAGTGAGACGAAGGTAGCTAACGGTTTGGTGGAGTTTGACCTTAATGATCCGACTATACCACACGCGACGGTACGCCTTAGCAATCGCTAAACCACCTCCGATGGTTATTAACCTTGCCGTAGGCACGATCAACCTGAACAACGAAGTTCGAGTTCCTGCAAGCAACCGGAGAACCAGCAAGAACTATGATAAATTGCAATCTGAAATTGCGAGTATTAAATTGGCACAAGAGATAGAAGAAAGTATATTGGGATTCCACTGGCAATCTAAACAAGGCGGTAGTGCTACACGACTTGTAGATGCGATAATGTGGCAGTAGCTAAACAACTCAATGAAATCCGAAAACTAAAGAGAGAAATCTAGGGGGTATATAAAGACAAGAGGTGATCTATTATAGAGGCAGTTCCGGATTGTTTTGGCTGAAGTCATCGGTTTGTAAGGAATTTGAATATGGGGTTAGACAGGTTGGAAAGAGCATGAGATAAGCTTTCTAAAGAGTCTAAGATCACCCAAATCGGAGTCCATATGCTTGAGATAAAGATGTTTGAAGTCAGGGTTATTTTAGTAGTCCGAATCAGAGTCCAGATCTTGTGGGACTCTATCTCTAGCACTTCTTGGATCAAAAGTGACGTGGGAAGACTCCTTGTATAGCACCAATTCATGTGGGGATATCTTCATGGACACATGAACTCCATTCGTTCCTCCTCTCGAGAGCTTGAACTTAAATCCTCGCTTGTTCTTGACGATCTAGACAAAACGTCGCTTGTTCTTTATAGCTCGAGCATCAGATGTACTTAAAGTAGTGGAAGTAGAGGTGGTAGCAGGTATATTCATGGGAGCCATGTCCTCATCATCCTTCCTTCCTTGAAAACAAAGCCGTCCTCGGCTTTGCATAATCTTAAAACCATCAAAGAGCAAAGAAAGCGTGTATGCAGCATATATATATCTATCAATCATGGTTAGCTCTTCGTGGTTAGCAACTACATCCAAACCAGAATTTAAAATGTGATACTTCATGGTAGATTTCAAAAGCGTGTATAGTGGCATATCATTCTTGAATTTCCAGCAAGCATTGCAACTCAAGTTGCAAATATAAGTGAATAACTTGTCTTTGTGATGAGCATTAGCAAAAGGCATCATGAGCTTATCAAAACTATCCATACAACAAGTATTGCAACTAGTTTTGCAAGCATACGTGAAGCATTCATCGTAATATTGCTCAAACATGTGCCATCGAAAATTATGCGAATGTACATTCAAAGAGATGAAAAGATTATCACTACCATGCTGAATTTTAGGATGTGGAGGAACACAAAAATTTGTGGCAGCATACGACATAAGTCTTTGAATAAAATTCTCACATTACAAAGTTGACGAGATAAACAATTGCAAATGATCATCGTCGGAATGAGTAAGTTTATCAATAATTTCAGCACGGGTGATGCAAAAGCTATGCATTAAAATTATACAATGTACACTATATTCTCTAATCACATTAATTTGATAGCACGGAGTATAGATGGAATTCCACGAAGGTAAACTTACTAGTTCAGAAACTTTCATTAGAGTATGTGACAATTGCATAGGCATGTCAAAATTAACATAACACAATAAATTAGAGAATATGGCATCAAGTTCCTTTTCAGGTGCTACTAACTTATCACATCCTATCTCAAAATCATTCAATTCACAAGGCTCAACTTTTGGCGCTGCTAGACTATCATAACAACCATTCTCAGCATGTGAAGCAACCAAAGTAGTAGAGTTAATATCACTATTTGGGAGACCTAAAATAGTACTGCCATTGTCTAGAGGAACATTAAGCACACCCAAATCTGAAATTTTAGAATTCATATCATCGATATCATTGTTTGGTGCAACCAAATCAGTCCATAAAACATGAGTTTCACATGGTGCACATATATCAGCAGGTATTTCAATGATTTGATCACATGGCAAGCTCAAATCAGCAAGCAATGCATTGGTTCCAAAAAAGTATCATGTGATTCTTGGAAAACAATTTCGACATGTTTAATCAATTTCTCATGAGGGCTAGTAATAATTTCAGCACATAGAACACTAATTTCAGCACTAACATGTGATTCTAAAACACAAGTAGCATGTTCATCATCTAGTTGTGGTATGGATATAAGCGAAATATTATCACACAACTCTTCTTTATCACAAGGAGCATTACATAATTCTTTATAAACAGCATTCTCAACTTGTGGTAAAGGCAAAGTAACAAACGGTTCCACTCTATGTTGCTCTAAAATACCATGAGCAGTGGACAAGTAGAGTTCATCACGGGGAGCATGGGGACTAGTACCTTTAGTAGGTTGCAACATGGGAACTTGTACCTTGTGTTTATTGGCCTCATTTATCCATCTCTTGATCACCTGTTCAGCTTTACAAGCAAGACGAAAAAACAATTGATAGAAAAGCAGTCCTTATGCATGAGTTCATCCTGAATTTCATGGTTCAAACTTTTCCAAAATATATTAAGAGTAGCTTCCTCACTTTCATTGACATTACAACAAAGTAAGTAATATTGAAGGTCTTGATAGTACTCATCAACGGTGTTACAACTTGTTCTAAATGTTGCAACTTTCTTAGCTTGCTATGCATAAAAGAGGATGGTATGAATTTGTATCTCATTGCAAGTTTTAAATCATCCCAAATAGCAGGTATATAATCAGGGTATAATCGGCAATATTCATCCTACCAAATAGAAGCAAAATCAGTGAATGTACTAATAGCAGCCCGTACTTGCTTATGCTTAGGAAAGACATGGCTAGCAAATATTTCATTGAGTTCTAATTCCCAATCGAGATAGAAATCAGGTGATAGATCAAAGGGTGTCCCGATCTTTCGATGAGAAGGATAACTACGATCTGTTTGGATTGGACCTTGACGATCCGACTACACCGTGCGACGACGATGCGCCTTAGCAATCGCTAGACCAACTCCGATGGGTTATTGACGATGCCAAGAGCACGGTCAACCTGAACACGAGGTTCTACTCCCTGCAAGCGATCGAAGAACAAATCAGCAACAATGGTAGCATCATCAGACTTATGACATGGTATAAAGTGCGCCATCTCACTAAATCTGTCTACGACAACAAATATACTATCCCTCCCCTTCTTTGTTCGAGGCAACCCTAAAACAAAGTCCATTGATATATCTTCCCAAGGTACACGAGGAACTGGTAGAGGCATATACAAACCATGAGGACTAAGTCGTGACTTAGCTTTTTGACATGTAGTGCAGCGAGCAACGAATCACTCAACATCCCGTCGCATCCTTGGCCAAAAGAAGTGTTCAGCAAGCACATCCTCCGTCTTCTTTATGCCAAAATGACCCATCAATCCTCCTCCATGTGCCTCCTGCAACAACAAAAGACGAACAGAGCTATCTGGGATGCACAACTTGTTAGCATAGAACACAAATCCATCATTAATGACAAACTTGTTCCAAGTTCGCCCTTCTTTACAATTCTGCAAGACGTCTTTAAATTCAGCATCATGCACATATTGCTCTTTAAGGGTTTTGAAACCAAATATTTTGAAGTCAAGTTGGGAAAGCATAGTATAATGTCGAGACAAAGCATCAGCAATAACATTTTCTTTACCCTTCTTGTGTTTAATGACATAAGGGAAAGATTCAATGAATTCAACCCATTTCGCATGTGGACGGTTCAGTTTAGCTTGACTTCGGATGTGCTTCAAAGATTCATGATCAGAATGGATAACAAATTTTTTGGGCCATAAATAATGTTGCCATGTCTCTAATGTCCGAACAAGAGCATATAATTTCTTATCATATGTAGAATAGTTCAAACTAGGTCCACTCAATTTTTCACTAAAGTATGCAACAGGTTTGCCTTCTTGCAATAACACACCACCTAAACCAATGCCACTAGCATCGCATTCAAACTCAAACATCTTATTAAAATCAGGAAGCTGAAGTAAAGGGGCATGTGTCAACTTATCTTTCAATACTGTAAAGGCCTCCTCTTGTGCATTGCTCCAAACAAATAGAACATCCTTCTTTGTGAGCTCATTCAGCGGTGCGGCAATGGTGCTGAAATCTTTAACAAAATGTTGATAGAACCCAGCAAGTCCTAAGAAACTCCGCACTTGTGTGACCGTTTTAGGAGTCGGCCAACTCTGTATGGCTTCGATTTTGGCTTTATCAACTTCAATGCCCTGTGGAGTAACAACATAGCCAAGAAACGAGACTCGGTCGGTGCAAAAGGTGCACTTCCCAAGGTTACCAAACAAACATGCTTCTCGTAAAGCATTAAAAACAGCACGTAAATGATCCAAATGTTCCTCAAAAGATCTGCTATAAATTAGTATATCATCAAAATAGACTACCACAAATCGTCCAATGAAAGCACGTAAAACTTCGTTCATCAATCTCATGAATGTACTAGGTGCATTAGTTAAACCAAAAGGCATGACTAACCATTCATACAAACCGAACTTAGTTTTAAACGCTGTTTTCCATTCATCTCCCAGTTTCCTACGAATTTGATGGTATCCACTACGCAAATCAACTTTGGAGAACATGGTAGAGCCACTCAGTTCATCAAGCATATCATCTAGCCTAAGAATAGGATGACGATATCGAATAGTAATATTATTAGTGGCTCTACAATCAACACACATACGCCATGATCCATCTTTCTTAGGTACTAATATAACAGGAACAGCACATGGACTAAGGGATTCACGAATATAACCTTTGTCGAGGAGTTCTTATACTTGACGCTGAATCTCCTTTGTTTCCTCTGGATTATGGCGCATGGTTGGGCAGCAGGCACCGGGAATTAGATCAATTTGGTGCTCAATCCCTCAGATAGGTGGTAATCCTGGTGGTACGTCTTCAGGAAAGACATCAGCGAACTCCTGCAAAATGTTAGTGACAGCAAGAGGCAAAGAGGGAGGCAAATTCTCAAATGAAAACAAAGCCTCTTTGCATATGAATATGCATAGCACACAGAAGAACTAGCATCCAAATCTGAAATATCAGCTTTACTTGCAAGCAAACATGTACTTTTTAATTTTATTTCATTAGAAGGCCTTGGATCAGATTTGCTTGTAGTTCTGTGTTGCTCAAATTCTTGAGCGGCAAGCTGATTTTCACTTGTGGTTTTCTCTTGATTCTTAGCTTTACTAGCTTTAGCTAGATCATCTTTCAAAATTTGTTCAAGAGTCATAGGAACTAATGCAATCTTTTTACCCTTATGCACAAGAGCGTATTGATTAGTCCTACCATGATGCACAGAATCTCTATCATATTGTCATGGTCTACCAAGTAACATTGAGCATGCTTGCATAGGTACTACATCACAATCAACAAAATCAGCATAAGCGGCAATAGTAAAATACACTCGTACCGTTCTTGTTACCTTTAGCTTACCGTTGTTGTTGAATCATTGGATGTAGTAGGGATGAGGGTGTGGACGTGTGGTGAGTGAAAGCTTCTCAACCATCTCTGAACTTGCCAAGTTATTGCAACTCCCCCCATCAATTATAATCCGAACAGCACGCTCCTTCACAACACCTTTTGTGTGAAACGAAACAAATTGTGTCGCTGATTTTGCTCAGCATGGCTCATTTGCACACTCAAAACTCGTTGTGCAATCAAGCTCACATATTGGTCCGCATCCTCGGCACCCATATACTGCACATCGTGGTCGGATTCATCGTCATGTTGTTCTTGTGCAGCAATAAGAGCCAATGTATCTTCATCATAGTCACTTGCGGAGTCATACGCCCCATCTTCTTGTATAATCATCACGCGCCTTGTGGGGCACTCTCTTTGCATGTGACCATAGCCGTGGCAACGATGGCATTGTGTATCCTTGGTCTTTCCGGTCGATGCCATGGAAGAAGAACTCTTCACTGGGACGACGGAGGAAGACTTTGCTGGTGTAGATGCTGGCAGTGCAGTGGTACGTGTGGACGGGGCAGCGGGTGTGCGAGATGTCCAGGAAGTACGGCCTGCAGAAAAATTAGTTCTTGTCTTCGGTTGTCGATCCTGCACCTCATGTTCAGCTTTGCAAGCAAGAAGGAATAAACGAGTGATAGTATTATACTCCTTATACTCAAGTATGGTCTGAATTTCTTTGTTTAAGCCTCCCATAAACCTAGCAAGCATAGCCTCATTATCCTCAACAATAGCGCATCTAATCAAACCAGTTTGCAATTCTTGATAGTATTCCTCCATAGAATTATTGCCTTGTCTCAAACGCTGAAGTTTATTAAGCAATTCACATTGATAATAAGGAGGGACAAAGCGAGTGCACATAGCATCTTTTAGAGCAGCCCAAGTAGTAGGAATATTATCAATATACAGCCTTCAGCCCACCAAATAGAAGCAAACCCGGTGAACTCACAAACAGCAGCCCTAACACGTCTATCATCAGGATAATCCAAGCATGCAAAAGGTTGTTCAACTTCTACTTCCCATGTAAGATACGCATCAGGATTATATCTACCCTCAAATGGTGAAATTTTTAATTTTAGTTTAGCAACATCATTATTTTCACGTACCTCCCGACGTGCGTGCATACCATGTCGATTGTGTGGCAGCCGTCGATGTGGCCGCTCATTGGTGGAGTTGACGGCGTCCTCGTCCTCAGATCCTCCATGATAATCATCTATTTCGGCTTCCTCATCCTCACCCGTGGCTGCGGTAGCAATATTAGGATGTCCAGAAACACCAGAAGCACGTGCAGCAATGTCGGGGATACGGTGTGCTCGCTGTTGTTGAGCATTCAGCATGGGAGCAGGTACGCGAAGTGGTGGTCGTGGCTGATGTAGAGGTGGTGGCACTCTTGAAGTGCCATCCAAACGGGCGAGGACAATGTCGAACTTAGCATTCAGCTCCTTGACGCTTGCCTCAATCCCATCAATGCGGTCCATAGCACCGGCAAAGCGTGTGTCAATGTCCTCAACATGTCGGGACACAACACCTTGGAAGTCATCTCTCAACTTCTGGGTGCGGGGAGAAAGATCATCCCCGCTGTTCATGCGTGAACCTGTCATGGTTAGCAGCAAAAAGACACAAAAACACAAGTGTGATGTCCCTACTAGCTACTAGGATGTGGTGAGAAGTCGCTCAACGCTCAAGCTTATTCACAATTCTTACAAGTTCTTACCCTGCTACAAGGAGGTGACTGGCAATCGACGGTGTCAAATACCTCCCAAGTATAGAACAAGCGATTACCAAGTGATCGAAAATCTGCACGGTATAGAGTGGTGGAGCTTGGAAGGCTTCATGAGTAGCAAAGAAATAAGCAATGATCAAAGTAGCAATGTAAAGTTGAAAAGATGCTCAAAAATACTAGTCCTAGTTGCTGGACTTAGACTAGAACGAGCAAAATTTAACAAGGCCTAGATAAGAAACAATGGGTAATTTTTCTGAGGTTTTTTTTCAGTGGCCTTCTGTGTGGCTTCTTACTCTTTTTCTATTTTTTTAAATTTTTTTACACCTCAGAAAAATCCCAAACAAAGCAAAAGATATGCGCTATACAAGAAAACTGGCTTCTACCGCAGGGCTGCCGCGGCAGCAGAACAAAGCAAAAACCTTGCTGTGGCAGGAGATCGGCAGGAGACTGAAACTTAAATTGGTCTTTTCTCCCAAACCACTTGTCGGATTGCGCTGAAATTTTAACAGTAGACTCCTAGATTTATGCCTGATTTTACAGAATGTTTTCAGAATTTTCTGAGCACATTGAATTTTCAGTTCGAATTTGACTTGGAGTTTGATTCCGAATCTTAAACGAGTTGTAACTTGAATTTCAGTCTGATTCTTTGTGAGAGATCTATCCAGGGGCCTTCCTAAGGAAGTGGGAGAGCCCTTTGGGTCAGCCAAGTCCTTTCCCAATGGTTAGAGATAGAGACCTTCTCTCCTTTTCTTTTTTTCTGATTTTCTGCAAGGATGAACTAGAAGCAACAAAAAGGAGGTTTGATCTAGTAGAAAAATTTCAACTTCGAACCAATCTAAACCAGCAACTCGACACGATTAATGTAGCAAAAATTCAATAATGCAAGAAGTACGATGAAAATTGCAAGGCTCAAATTGGTTTGGATAAAGGTAACCTAGACTAATTTTTTTTATTTTTTGGCTGAGGTAGACAATAGGAAAAAAGATGTAACTAATCTAGTAAAAACACTCAAATTTCTCAACGAGCAACCTGGTTTGCTTTGATACCACTTGATAGATCAAAGGGTGTCCCGATCTTTCGATGAGAAGGATAACTACGATCTGTTTGGATTCGACCTTGACGATCCGACTACACCATGCGACGACGATGTGCCTTAGCAATCGCTAGACCAACTCCGATGGGTTATTGACGATGCCGAGAGCACGGTCAACCTGAACACGAGGTTCTACTCCCTGCAAGCGATCGAAGAACAAGCAAGAATTACGATATAGCTGTGAGGGACCCGGTATTCTAATCCGATCCAAGGGATTCACAACAAGTGAAGACGGTGACCATAGCCGCTACCTGCGACGGTCTATGGCCCACCCCCGCCCCGTGCGACATGCATACGGCGCAATGCGTATGACTCACCACGGCCTGATTGGGGGATCACGATTCCAAACACATACGCCTCACGCATATGACTCACTTTGGCAATGGACCGTACTTTCACTTTGCATTCCACATGAACCGAAGTAGAATAACAAATACCTCCATATGCACCCAACCACACTCCCCATTTCAACATACACGCATGACAGACGGGAGGGAGGGGCATATGTTGGACAGCAAGCATATCATCACACGAACCACTACGATACGATAATACTACTAGCTGTCCACGTTGTGAACTATTCGGTTTACATCATACGGTGATAACCGGAAACATATCCGAATCTGAAATAGTAAACATCAGCGGAAGAGAGTTAAATGAGTCCCACAGCGGCGCATCAACCGCTGTCCAAAAGCCAACAAAATCCCACGAGTCGATAGCCAACCAAGAAAACCAAGTAACTAGGCATCATCGAAGTAATCCACGACCACTGGCTCACCTGCAATGATCTAGGAATATCCTAGGTGAGTACAAGGGTACTCGCAAGACTTATTCGTGCTTGATTAAATGTCCTACACATGGATTCACTACGACAGCAAATAAACATGGTGCATTCCGAGTGGATAAGACGTAAGTAAACCACATGGTATTGATAACATCATAGAAGGAAGGCATGACAGATAACTTGCAGTTCGAGTCGTATGCTAATCCAAGTACAAACATGGAAACATCAACCACGACAATCCAAATTCATTTGGAGGCAGCCCACACTCCCCATTATCCATCAATTCATCACACATCATGTCCAGTATATCTCTCGAACTGTTACCGCAATACATCCCCATGGGAATAACGAGCGCTCTCCACTCGGAGGTAGCTAGTCTCCAAGTGACCGAGACTCACCATCAGATAAACCCATAGCAGAGATTTCGGTAACGTTCACGCGGTGATAAGGGAAGTAACACGATGAAGTCACCTTAGGTTGGTATAGCGACAAAAACCACTTCATTCACCGGGGGTCACTCCTATAGCTTCAATTAATACCAACTTTATTCATCGTGTACTCCCCTTCGGCTCTCACATCTCACTTAAGCAATTCAAGTTGATGGGCCATCCAATTTAATTTTTCGGCTACAGCGAGATACGACAATACCACAAACCTAACATGCTAGTTTAACTAGGTACCACCACAAGCACATATAGACAAGCATACGAATAACGATAATAAAGTGCAACAAGCTCTGCTTACCTTGCTCACAAGGTTCCTGATCTTGAGTGGAGTCGAGAGCCTGGTGGTCTCCTTCTTCGAGTTCTATTGCATACAACACAAAGTACCGGAAAAAGAAGCAGTAAAGAGGCGATGAGTCCAGCATGAATGCATGATGAATGTTACTAGGAATTAGTTTCTAAAATGATCTACAGATGTTACAAATCCATGACAACAAGCATTTCTTAGTTTGTAGTGGTAGGGGTTACGTGATCATCCTACCATGCATGCATGTTAAGGTACCTTCGATTGCAAGTTAGGGGTGAGAGTTATTATTCGCAATGCATGGCAATGGGTTAAAGTGTTAGTATTATGAATGTACTCTGAGATACGAGGTTAACGCCAATGGAATCGCTCGATTCGGAGCTAAAATCGTTGGTTTAGGGTTTACCCAAGAACGGCGTTTAAAAAGGGTCTAACTATTTCATATTGAAATTGACCTGAAGTTCAGTTGCAATTATGGAAATTCTATTTGAACCAGATCATAGGAAATTTTACAAGGTTTCTGAATATATAAAATTTGTCAAAATCGGAGCTACGGATCAAAAGTTATCGCAGTTTCAATTTTTCGCAAAACCCTAACCCTAATTTCTTTTTGGGATTATTTATTTTCTAAAAAACCTAAATGCTAAACCCACCCAAAAACCTACCCTACCCTAGCCTCGGGCCCGACTGACATGGGGACCCACTAGGTAGCCGGTGCTGGGCTCGGTAGCCAACCGGGGCCTGCCGCGTGTCCCTCCCTCTCTCCCTCTCAGTGAGCTCGGCCGGAGGGGGTGCTCGAGTGGTGGGGTCTCGTCGGACCTTCACCATAGAAGGCCCGGGTGGTGGCTGGGGCACGGCTAGGCTGGGAGAAAGGGGTGGGAGCACCGGGAGCTCACCCCGGATGCGATGAGCGGGCACGGGGAGGCTGCGGTGGTCGGGACGAGGCTCACGACGGCGAGGGGCGGCGAGGAGCTTCGGGTGACACCGGCAAGGGGGCTTCCGGGCGCCGATCTGCAGAACGGACGAAGGGGAAAGGTTAGGGAGGAGTTGGGGAAGCTTGGGGATGAGAAGATGGAGCCGGAGGAGCATCGGAGTGGCGGGACGAGCTCGCCGGAGCCGCGGTCGGAGACGAGGAAGACGGTGGCGCGGTGCTTCGGCGTCGGGAGAAAAAGGGGAGGGCGCTAGGGTTTGGAGTGGGGAGAGAAGAGGAGAAGCGGCTGTCAGGACGGCACATTTAAAGGGCGGCACGGTTGGGACGGGGCCGGTCGGAGTGGAGGCACCGCCCACCGCGGCGTACCGGCGGCGGGGACGTGGCGCGGGGGAGCTGGCGGGTGGGCCCGCCTGACCGGGGGAGGGAGAAGGCGCAAGGGTGCTCGGGGGCGCTTCCAGAAGGGGAAAATGGAAAAAGGGGGAGAGGAAAGCGGATTGCGGCGCTGGCGGGCTGAGCGGGCCGGCCGAGTAGGCCTCAGACCAAATTCCTTTTGTCCTTTTTCATTTTATTTTTTTATTCTTTTTAAACCCTAGACAGCACTTAATTTATTCAAAAGAGCACCCAAACGAGCTCCAAATAAATTGAAATTTTTACACAACTCCTAAAACAGAGTTTAGAAGCTACTGTAAAATTTTGAGGTCATTTGGATACTTTTTGACCTGAATTTGAATTCAAATTCAAATATGCCTCAAAAATTGGTTTGAACTATAGCTAGGCTCTAAACGACTCCAAAATTTTTGGAAATTGGCAGGTAGCTAGGGTTCCCATATTCATGGCTGTTTATAGAATTTGAGGACTTTTCATCCACAAGAAGGTTGCCTATCCATTAAAATTACACTTCAGCCCTTCTCTTCCGATTGAATTTCTAATTCTTCAATTGAGGTAGCAAAGCCTTAGGGTTTTTGGCCGAAACTTTCGACGGGGAACCTTAGGGGGATGACCCAGCTAGGAACCCTAATCTTCCTCCACCTACTATTGTTGACGTTGATATTTGTTAGTTCAAATAAGTTGATTGGTGTTTGTAAAATTATCCACCGAGGATGAGATATTGTCACGGACCCGGAATCCACATGTGACTAGGGGAACGCGAAGTCGCCAAGGGCCGAAGGACTCGTCAGCCCGGTGGCACGGTACCTGCGCCATACGCACCGAGGCGGAGCGATCCGACACCCGACCAACGCGGGCCGGCCAGAAGCGACCAATCTTCCCAGAACCACATACAGATCCCAGATGCCGGTGAAGGGGTAATACCGCGTACTAAGGCTGCGCTCCGCGATAGTCATAGGAGGACTAGAGCCCGGGATATGCATCCCCTCAACCTTAACTAGCCACGAGGTGCGACTCTGGGAGGATCCAGCTCTGCTCTGCCGTCAGCGCGAGGCGTGACGGTCGTAGGAGGCTTAGCAAGTACGGGACGAATCCCCTGGATCGACTCAGCCAAAGCTACACCAGGCTAGTGGTTCACTCACCTCTGCCATCACAAAACGCAATCCTAGCGCGCAATAATACCGCTGCACAGTTGCCCACATACTTCATCACATACACGCATTGTACATGGACAACCGCAAGTAACAACTCGGATATCACAACAAAGCACTAAATTACGATAATACAGTAACTGTCCACATCGGACTTAAAGTTTACATCAGTCGGTCATAACCGGAAACATATCCGAGTACGGGAAATTAAGCGACAGCGGAAGCAAAGTAAAGGAGTCCCACAGCGGTGCGATGACCGCTGACCAAAAGCCATAGAAAACCCCTGAGCCGATAGCCAACCAAGGAAACTATGCACTAGACATCATCGAAGAATTCTTCGACCGCTGGCTCACCTGCAATGATCTAGGAATGTCCTAGGTGAGTACGAGGGTACTCGCAAGACTTATTCGTGCTTGATTAGATGTCCTACTCATACTAGTATAACAGCAATTAAACATGATGCTTCTCAGAGTAACAATATACAAGTTAAGGAAATAACATAACCAGAGGAGATAAAGACCAGATAAGCAACAGCCTGACTCAGGATACAAACATATCATAAACAAGTCACCACGAGACCACATTAACAATTCCAATTCCATTGGGGCAGCCCATGAGTTCACTCTAAATGAATCCATCTCACATAATCCAACTCAGTTAGGGCAGCCCCTAGGTCAAATCCAAATTCATCCAACATCCACACATTTTCATGTAATCTCTCGGATCGTTACCGGCCATCAATCACCCTGAGTGCAAAGAGTGCCTTAACCCTTGGAGGTTGCAAGTCTCCAAGGGTCTCAGTCTTACCTCAACTACACCCCAGCCTCGATGCCGCTAACGTCCACGCGTGACAAGGGGAGTAATCACGATGGAGTCACCTCAGGGTTGGTATCGCGACAACTTCTTACACCTAGTCGCACCAGGCTCCTCCAATGATACCAACTTTATCCATCTGACACTTTCCCTTCGGCTCTCACATCTTACCTTAGTATGTTCAAGTAATTAGTGCATCGGGTTAACTTCAACCATGACCAGACATAACTCACCGTATACCCTAGTCATGCTAGTTTAACCGAATTCGACCACAATTTCTGAGCAATCAATCCACACATCAACATATAGATAAGTAAAACAGGTACTGGACGAATAAAAGATGCAACAAGCTCTGCTTGCCTTCTTCGAATTGTTCCTGATCCTGCGTTGAGTCGTGGGCCTGGAGGTCTCCTTCTTCGAGCTCTAGTGCAAGGAAATCGGGTACCGGAAACAAACGATAATGAAAACCATGAGCTCAGCATGTATGCATGAGGGTTGATGCAAGTACGTGGTGGCGATGAAGAAACGCACACGTCAGGGTATGGCACATCTCCCACTATAGATCTAGCGCAAGAGCTAATTACTTCAGAATCTGGCATTGTTAGTAGAAGACAAGGAAAAAATCACAAGTATATGTTCCTACCAACTACTAGAATGTGGGGTGTGGGGTGGTAGGAATCTCAACAATTCTGTAGCAAATACCAAGCTCTTACCAGTTCTTACCGTGCTGCAGTGGTTGTCGGCCTTTGGCGGTGTCAAAGATGATCAAAAGATTAATATAGCGATTACCAAGGTGACCGAACAGAGTACAGTATAGGAAAGTGGAGCTTGGTTGGCATCAACATGGTAGCAAGGAATAGCAAAAATCAATTCAGCAAATGCAAGTTGAATAAGTGCTCAAAGTACTAGTCGATGTTGCTGATCCTAGCTCAAACCAAGTACTAGACAATCAATGCCCAAAAGATATAAGTGAAGCTCCAAGAGATGTGGTACAAAAAGCCCTAAAAGAAGAGTAAGAGTTCTGAGATTTTTTTCTTTTTTCTTTAGTTGGCCTTCTGTGTGCCTTCTTTTTCTTTTATATATATATTTTTTCTAATCTCAGAAACTCACTCAAACAAGCAAACGGGCAAAGAGATGAAATCTGGTTGTCGTTGGCTTGCTACGGCAGCAAAAATAGCTAAATATGGTGCCACGGCAAAGAAGTGGCAGCAAACAGCAAGATCAAAACTGTTGTGCTGCTGCCGCGGCAGCAGAAACAAGCAAAAACATTGGCGCGGCAGAAAAACGGTAGGAGGCTAAAACTTAAATCTTTGATCTCCCAAACGGCTAGGCCAAATCGACTGAAATTTTTATGGTAGGGTCCTGAGAATATTCGTGAGTTTACAGAATTGTTTGAGAATTTTTGGAGCACTTTGAAAATTTGAGCCCGAAAGGATTTGAATTCGGATAGAATTTGAATCCAAATTAAATTTGGTGTCCTTGTCCGAAAGCAAGGGAAAGTGGACGTCCAGGAGGCTTTATAAGGACGTGGTGGAGCCCCTGTGGTTGGCAAGGGCTTGCCTAAGAGTGTTGGATGGGATCTGAACCAAAGTAGGTAGAGTTGAGGAACCTGACTTGAACTCCAAACAAACATGTCCTTTCCTTCTTCTGATTTTTCTCTTTCTGAATTCTCCTCTAATCCAAACTGGTCATGGCTGAGCAAAGATGTCAGAAGAGCAAGATTGTATTCCTCTCAGCTAGGGCTTGTAGCTTTCCTAGCTGCGGCAGCGAAGTTAGGCGCAGTGGCAAGTTTTGCGGCATAACAATGGATTGATGTTGCTGTGGAGGATGGATGCAGCGGCAAGATGATGGTGGCAGCGGAATAATGAAGTTTGAGTTCCTGCATGCAACCGAAGAACCAGCAAGAACTATGATAAATTGTAATCTCAAATTGCGAGTATTAAATTGGCACAAGAGATAGAAGAAAGTATATTGGGATTCCACTGGCGATCTAAACAAGGTGGTAGTTCTACACGACGTATAGATGTGATAATGTAGCAGTAGCTAAACAACTCAATGAAACCTGAAAAATAAAGAGAGAAACCTAGGGGGTATATAAAGATAAGAGGTGGTGTGTTAAAGAGGTAGTTTCAGATTGTTTTGGCTATTGCGATCGGCTCGTAAGGAATTTGGATATGGGCTTGGACATGATGGAAAGAGCACGAGCTAAGCTTTCCAAAGAGTCTAAGATCACCCAAATCAGAGTCCGTATGCTCGAGATAAAGACGTTTGAATTCAAGGCTATTTCAGCAATACGAATCAGAGCCCATATCTTGTGGGACTCTATCTCTAGCACTTCTTGGATCAAAAGTGATGTGGGAAGACTCCTTGTACAGCACCAATTCATGTGGAGACATCTTCATGGACACACGAACTCCATTCCTTTCTCCTCCCGAGAACTTGAACTTGAATCCTCGCTTGTTCTTGACGATCCTGACAAACCGTCATTTGTTCTTTATAGCTCGAGCAGCGGACGTAGTTAAAGTAGTGTAAGTAGAGGTGGCAGCGGGTATATCCATGAGGGCCATGTCCTCATCAGTCCTGAGCCCTCCAACCGGACCGTCTGGATGATGGTCTGGATGAACAATATAATTCCTGAACCCTCTGACCGGACCGTCCCGGACACTCCAACCAGACCGTCCGGATGACGGTCTGGATCTCATCTAGAAGTCCCGAACCATCCGACCAAACCGTCCAACCCGACCATCCCAGACCCTACAAACGGACAGTCCGGATGATGCTCCTGATCTCCCCTAGAAGTCCCGAACCATCCGACCGGACCGTCCAAACGGACCGTCCCGGAAACTCCAACTAGACCGTCCAGATGATGGTCCGGATCTCCTCTAGATGTCCCGAACCATCCGACCAAATCGTCCAACCCGACCGTCCCAGACACAACAAACGGACCGTCTCGGACCCTCCAAACGGACTGTCCGGATGATGGTCTAGATCTCCTCTAGAAGTCCCGAACCTTCCGACCAAACCGTCCAACCCAACAGTCCCAGGCCCTCTCACCGGACGGTCCGGATGATTGTCCGGATCTCCTCTAGAAGTCCCGAACCATCCGATCACCGTCCAACCCGACCGTCCCGGACTCTCCAACCCGACCTCCGAATGATGGTCCGGATGTCCTCTAGAAGCCCCGAACCCTCCGACCGAACCGTCCAAACAGACCGTCCCGGACCATACAAATGGGCCGTCCGGATGATGGTCCGGATCTCTTGTAGAAGTCCCGAACCATCCGACCAAACCATCCGACCCTACTGTCCCGGACCCTACAAACGGATAGTCTGAGTGATGGTCAGGATCTCGTCTAGAAGTCCCGAACCATCCAACCAAACCGTCCAACCCGACCACCCCGGACCCTCCAAACGGACCATCCGGGTGATGATTTGGATCTCCTCTAGATTTCCCGAACAATCCGACCAAAACGTCCAACCCGACCGCTCCGGACCCTCCAAACGAACCGTCCAAATGATGGTCCGGATCTCCTCTACATGTGCTGAACCATCCGACCAAAACTTCCTACCCGACCATCCCGGACCCTCCTACTGGACCGTCCCGGACCCTCCTACCGGATCTCCTCTAAAGTCTCAAACCATCCGACCAAACCGTCCAACCCGACAGTCCCGGACCCTCCAACTGGACAGTCCTGATGATGGTTCGGATTCCGTAGTCCCGAACCATCCGACCAATCCATCCAACCCGACCGGACTGTCCCGGACACTCCAACCGGACCATTCGGATGATGGTTCTGATCTCCTCTAGAAGTCCTGAACCATCCGACCGAACCGTCCAACTCGACCGTCCCGGACCCTATAAACTAACAGTCCGGATGATTGTGCGGATCTCGTCTAGAAGTCGAAACCATCCGACCAAACCATCCAACTCGACCGCCCCGGACCCTCCGAACGGACCATCCGGATGATGGTCCGGATCTGCTCTAGATGTCCCGAACCATCTAACCAAATCGTCCAACCCGACCGTCCCGGACCCTCCAAATGGACTGTCCAGATGATAACACTGATCTCATCTAGAAGTCCCATACCGTCCAACCGGACCGTCCGTATGATGGTCCGGATCTCCTCTAGTAGTGCCGAACGATCCAACCGAACCGTCCAAACAGACCATCCCGGACCCTCCAAACGGACTGTCCCGGACCCTCCATCCGTACCGTCCGGATAATGGTCCGGATCTCCTCTAGAAGCCCCGAACCATCCGACCGAACCGTCCAACCCGACCGTCCTGGACACTCCAACCGGACCGTCTAGATGATGGTCTAGATGAACACTTGAATTCCCGAACCGTCCGACCGGACCGTCCAAACGGACCGTCCCGGACACTCCAACCGGACCGTCTGGATGATGGACCAGATCACCTCTACAAGTCCCGAACCATCCGACCAAACCGTCCAACCTGACCTTCCCGGACCCTACAAATGGACCATCCGGATGATGGTCCTGATCTCGTTTAGAAGTCCCAAACCATCCGACCGAACCGTCCAACCTGACCGCCTCGAACCCTCCAAATGGACCGTTCAAATGATGGTCTAGATCTCCTCTAGTTGTCCCGAACCATCTGACCAAATCGACCAACCTGACTGTCTCGGACCCTCCAAACGGACCATCTAGATGATAGATTTGATCCGACAAAACAGTCAGACCCCACCGTCCTGGACCCTTCTATCGGACCGTCTGGATGATGGTCCGGATCTCCTCTAGAAGTCCTGAACCATCCGACCAAATCATCCAAACTGACCGTCCCAGACCCTCCAACCGGACCATCCAGATGATGGTCCAGATGTCCTCTAAAAATCCCGACCCCTGACCGAACCGTCCAAACCGTCCAACCTGACCGTCTCAGAACCTAAAAACGGATAGTCTGGATGATGGTCCGGATCCCCACTAGATGTCCCGAACCATCCGGCCAAATCATCCAACTCGACCGTCCCGGACCCTACAAATGGACCGTCCTAGACCCTCCTAGTGGACCATCGAGATGATGGTGCTAATCTCCTCTAGAAGTCCCGAACCATCCTACCAGACCATCAAAATGGACCGTCCCGATGATACGAGAGGGGCCCGATCTTCTGAGTGAGCAACCTTGATAATTATCTTCCGGCTATTCACCCGTCTCCAGATGCAACGAACTTGCAACCCAATAGAAATTCGCAACACCACACACTTGAGCAGTGATGCGCCGACCACAAGCAGTTTTGCCTACTCCCAATTCCCAGCGGAATGATAGATGATGCCTGATTTCAGAAGTATAATACACCTTATTGAAACGAACTTGGTGTAGAGGAAACCAGATGAATGCTTGGCGCTATTCTCTGGTATTTTGCTTCAATGTCTAAACGTGGTCTGACCCCAATTGTGCACCTTGCCTCTGATATATAGGGGGGCTACCAGCCAACTAGGTCTATCATGACCAGGACTCTGACTCTAACTCAAGTCTGACTCAAACAGATACAAACCAACCCAAGTGGGTTTGTTCTAACCAAGCACACAGGCATTTCTTGGATGACTGTGACTTGTAGGAAAGGAATCTAAGCACAATATCTTATCCATTGGAAAGTGCTCAAAATTATCTTTCCAACAAGTACTTATTTGCTTGATTTGGAGTTTGTATGAGGAAACGGTGGCTGATGCGAACTCAGACCTGCTGGTGAATCCGAACCGAGTCAGAAATTCATTATTGATGATTTCATGAATAATCTTGAATCTGAATTGGAGGTGATCTTATTCCTTGTTTGCAGCATGCCTTCCTTACTAGATGATGGCACCACTTCCTCCCACGCCTCCCTCGTGCTCGCCATCTTGATCGTCGTCAACAAGCTCCAGTCTCTACGCATCTGCTCTTCTCCATGCGCCATGCTCTCTTCTGTTTTAAACCTAATAACACACAAATACAATGACTTAGGCAGTATAAATCTCTCATCAATCAAAGTATCACATTCAGCTAGGAGTGAATTCACCTATTTTTCAAGTAACTTAGCGCGTGCTCTTGTCATTGGTCCGATGCGTAGATAATTTGGGTTTGTCTTGAGCAGCAACAACATCATCAATAGGAGAAGATGGTAAAGAGCTAGGGATGCCCTCATCATCCTCCCCCCTACAAAAGGCGTCGACCTCGATGCGGCAAGGTCATCTCCGAAGTATAGCGCCAGATCAACAACATTGAAAGTAGTACTGACGCCAAATTCATCACCAAGAATATCTATCTTGTATGCATTGTCATTGATCTTGGCAAGCACTTTGAATGGTCCATCCCCTCTAGGCAGCAACTTTGACTTGCGCCGTTCTGGAAATCTATCCTTGCCAAAATATACCCATACTAAGTCTCCAGGCTGGAACAACACTTTCTTTCTCTTCTTGTTTGCCTTATCTGCATTGTACTTGCCTTTCTTCTCAATTGCTTCCTTGGTTTTGATGTGCATCTTCTTCACAAAATCAGCTCTCTTGGATGCCTCCATATTGGCATGCTCCTGACTTGGAAGTGGAAGCAAGTCTAGTGGTGTGGTGGGTTTGAAACCATATACCACCTCAAAGGGACACAACTGAGTAGTAGAGTGCACTGCCCTGTTGTAAGCAAATTCCACATGTGGCAAGTAGTCCTCCCACTCACGTAGGTTCTTCTTGATCATGGCCCTCAGCAAACTTGAAAGAGTACAATTCACCACCTCTGTTTGGCCATCTGTTTGGGGATGACAAGTATGAACAGCAGCTTGGTCCCAAGCTTTCCCCAAAGTGTCTTCCAGAAATAGCTCATGAACTTCACATCACGATCTGAAATAGCTGTCTTGGGTACTCCATGAAGCCTCACGATTTCCCTGAAAACAAGTCAGCAATATGCGACGCATCATCGCTTTTGTGGCAGGCAATAAAGTGGGACATTTTAGAGATATCCACTACCACAAATATAGAATCACGCCCTCTTGTGGTCCTTGGCAACCCTAAAACAAAATCCATGCTAATATCCTCCCAAGAGCAGTAGGCGTAGGTAGAGGAGTGTACAAACCATGTGGGTTCAACTTGGACTTCGCCTTATGACAAGTGATGCACCTCTGAACAAACCTGTCAACGTCACGCCTCATCTTAGGCCAATAAAAGTGATCACTCAGCATAAGCAAAGTCTTCTCACATCCAAAATGACCCATCAAACCGCCAGCATGTGATTCCTGCAACAATAGCAAACACACTGACGATTCTGGCACACATAGTTTGTTAGCTCTAAACAAAAAGGCATGATGCATGTGATACTTTTCCCATCCTTTCCCATCTTTACAATGATTATAAGGGACAGAGAAATCATGGTCAGTAGCATATAAATCACGCAAGCTCTCTAATCCAGGAACCTTAATTTCCAATTGATTCAGTAGCACAACTTTCCTGGAAAGTGCATCAACAACCACATTTTCTTTACCCTTTTTATGCTTGATTATGTAGGGAAATGATTCAATGAATTCCACCCATTTAGCATGTCGCTTGTTCAAGTTAGATTGGCCCTTCAAATATTTCAAAGCCTCATGATCAGAATGAATAATAAACTCCTTAAGACACAAATAATGCTGCCAAACCTCAAGTATACGAACTAAAGCATATAATTCCTTATCATAAACAGGATAATTCAAGTGAGCACCATTCAATTTCTCACTAAAATATGCTAGAGGTCTACCCTGTTGCATCAAAACACCACCAATACCAATTCCACTAGCATCACATTCTATCTCAAATTGTTTAGTGAAATCAGGTAAAACAAGCAATGGTGCCTCAGTTAAACGTTTCTTCAATTCATCAAAAGCATTGTCATGTGCACTACCCCAAACAAATTCAACACCTTTCTTTGTAAGTTCATTCAATAGGGCAGCAATAGTATTAAAGTCTTTCAAAAAGCGTCTATAGAACCCAGCAAGATAGTGCACTACCTCAGAAAATACTTCTGCTACATGAACGTCACTGACGGGCACAAGGAGGCCCGTCACTGACGGGCACAAGGAGGCCCGTCACTGACTATACCAAACACTAATGGGCGAGTACGGGACCATCAGTAAATGTGACGCAGAAGGTGAGGTAGCCAACTTTTACTGACGGGCACTACCGGCGCCCGTCAGTAAAAGCGGCAAGAGAAAAGAATCGTGGAATGTTCACTGACAGCAAGATTCACTGACAGGCCGTGACACAAAGCCCGTCAGTGAAGATACAACTTTTACTGACGGGTCTTTTTTCGCCCGTCAAAGTAAAGTTGCTCCAGGTATGCATCCGACGGCATACTTATTGCTGACGGGCGGGTCCACAAGGCCCGTCAGTGAAGATACGACTTTCACTGACGGGTCTGTTTTCGCCCGTCGGAGTAAAGTTTCTCCAATAAGCATTTGACGGCATATTTATCCCTGACGGGCAGATTTGTGTGCCCGTCAGTGATAATTCTGCATCTATATAAAGAGTGGAGGTGCTCGCAGCTGGCCGTTGAGCTCGCGCGCCTAACACGGCCAGCTGCAGGCGCCTCCCAAAGACTGCGGCTGCCATGCTGGTTCTCCTCCCCATCCTCCCCCTCCTCCCTCCCTCCTCCCTCTAAATATAGTAGCATCTAGATCTAGATCTTTCTCAATCCTCTCCCTCCTCCTCTCCACCCCTTTTGCCCTCTCTTTCCCCCTCCCCTCCTCCCTCCCTCCTCTTACTAGATATACAATCTAAATCTAGATCTCTTTTAACCCTCCCTCCTCCTCTCCACCCATTTTCCTCTCACTTTCCTCCTCCCCTCCTTACCCTATTCGGAAGGCTCTCGAGTCCGCTCCTTGACGGCGCTAGCGAGCTCTCTTTGGTATGGTGTAGTACATGAAAGAAAATAAAAAATTTGTGTTTATTTTGTTAATTTGGAATATAATCAATTAGTTTCTTGTTGTAGGGATCGATGGATCGAAATTCGATGTACGGCGAAAGGGCAACACGGAGTTTCCTCGATACTTTGAATGAGTTTCTAGATGTGGCCGAGGAAGATAAGGAGAAAAAGGGTGCGAACAAGATGTGTTGTCCGTGTTGTGTATGCAAGAACACGATAATGTTCAGGGAGAGAGGCATGTTGCAGCTACACTTGTTGACTCGAGGTTTCATGGAAGCTTATACATGGTGGACTAGTCACGGTGAGGAGGCGGAAAATGTAGCTACTCCTGAATGTTTAGAAGAAGAGGACATACATGATGACGCAGAAGAAGATGAAGACCATATTTCTGAATGTAGGGATGACTCGACGGGAGAGGCGGGGAACAATTTGGCTGAAATGTTGAGGGACAGTCACATGGCAGAACAGGTGGTCGAAGACCCCGAGGATGAAAGAGAGGTCACAAAGTCTGCGAAACTGATGGAAGACTCGACAAAACTACTGTATCGCAGTTGCGATCCTGAGCACACACGTCTATCAGTCACGCTAGAACTTCTAAGGATCAAGGTAGCCCACAACTGTCCGGATGCAAGCTTCGATAAGACACTGGCTTACCTTGCGATGGTTTTTCCAAAGGAGAACGTGTTTCCTACGAGCATCGACGAAGCCAAGAAGGTGATCTGCCCCCTTGGATTGGATGTAGAGAAACTCCATGCTTGTCGAAACGACTGCATTATTTATCGCAAGGAGTATAGAGAGCTGCACAAATGTCTGGTGTGCAACACATCTCGATATAAGCGGGGCAAAAACCAAGAGGATGACGAGGAAGAAGTGACGAGTGGTGCCCCTTCAAAGGTTGTATGATACCTTCCAGTCCTCCCCCGTTTGAAGCGTTTATTCGGTAACAAGAAGGAGGCAAAGCTACTGTGTTGGCACGAAGAGGGGCAAAGAAAGGACGGGGTGTTGAGACACCCAGCTGATGCTTGTCAGTGGAGGGCAATCGACTCCGAATACCCAGATTTCGGTAGTGATCCGAGGAATATCAGGTTTGGTGTGAGTACAGACGGAATAAATCCATTCGGCAACATGAGTAGCAGACACAGCACATGGCCCGTTGTTCTTTGGATCTATAACCTCCCTCCATGGTTGTGCATGAAGCGAAAGTACATGCACCTATCTATTCTCATTCAAGGGCCAAAACAACCTGGAATGGATCTTAACGTGTATCAACAGCTACTGAAGGACGAACTAGCTACGCTATGGGAAGAAGGGGCTCAGGTCTGGGACGCGGACAAAGAAGAGTTCTTCACTCTGAAAGGCCTGTTGTTCACAACGGTGCAAGATTATCCCGCGTACGGGAACAACGCGTGTCAGTGCACCAAAGGATACGAAGCATGTGTCAAGTGCATGGAAGAAACCACAAGTGTTTTCTTAGAGGGCTCTAGAAAAATCATGTTCATGGGCCACCGAAGCTGGCTGACCATGAATGACCCATGGAGAGAGGACACGGAAAAGTTCGATGGAACAAAAGAAATCCGTCCAAAGCCTCGTGAGAAGACCGGACAAGAAATCTACGATCTCTTGAACGAAATGGATGAAGTTGAGCCAGGAAAAGGAAAGAAACAACCGGCGATAAAGGGCGTCTGGAAAAGGAAATCTGTTTTTTGGGAATTGCCGTACTGGCCTCATGACCTAGACACACGTCACAGCATTGATGTAATGCATGTCGAAAAATATATTTGCGACAGCTTGCTTAGTCTCTTGCTCAACATTCTAGACAAGACAAAAGATGAACCGAAGGCACGAGCAGACATGCAACACATGAATATAAGACCTGAGCTGTGGGCAACCAGAGAAACGACCAAGACGGGGAAGAATGGTATTAGAGTCAAAACCAGCTGTCCTGCTGCTTGCTACACTCTGAGTAGAGACGAGCTCCATAGCCTCTACGAATGCCGTTATGGTGTCAAAGTTTCTTCGGGTTACTCCGCAAACATCCAAAAACTTGTTGACATGAAGACTCGCCGACTGATTGGCATGAAGCCTCATTACTGCCATGTGATGATCACACAGATACTGCCTGTTGCAATTAGAGGTATCATGGAGCCAGGTGTCCGCAAGACGATCACGGACCTTTGTAACTTCTTCAACACTATCTGTCAGAAGTCAATCATGGTGCAACGTTCACTACTACAGAATGGCTCATCCTAGACGGCACATCGCAGACGGGTTCAAGCGCTCGTCTAGGATAGAAGCCATTCCAGACGAGCCCACGAACTAACACGTCTGTGATGACTTTTGCCCGGGACCTAGTGTCTTGGATGATATGTCATCCAAAACGGGTCGCAGCTGACCGTCTGGAAAGAGACATCGCAGACGGTTCATCCCGCAACCCGTCTGCGAAGGAACACGTTATCGCAGACGGCTCGAGCTTGAACCGTCTGCGATGACACATCAGAGATGCACATGTTATGAACCGTCTGCTATGTGTCAACACATCGCAGACGGCCTTGTGTTCACGTGTCTGTGATATGTCATTAATGGCGGTTCAAGTGGATAAACCGTCTGGAATGATTT
Organism: Stipa capillata; assembly: GCA_019208055.1. Classification (NCBI taxonomy): domain Eukaryota; kingdom Viridiplantae; phylum Streptophyta; class Magnoliopsida; order Poales; family Poaceae; genus Stipa; species Stipa capillata. The sequence continues at coordinate 127,202 of JAGXJF010005919.1, forward strand.
CTCCACCTTTATAACAGAACCAGTGCTCCCATTCTATTAGGGTTTCCTAGGTCTGTCGGGCTGGTGGCGGCGGCTGAGGTGATTTTGAGGCGATTTTGGGGGAGGAGAAGAAGATTGGAAGGAGATAATTGATTTGGTGTGCCAATAGGTTAGTACATTTGGTTACTTAGTTAATTTAATTGCTATCTAACCCTAGATGTAGTGCAATTAGTTCTATTAGAAGGTAATTTTGGTTTAATAGATTTGTAGGCATTGATGAATGGTTTATTAATTGTGGTTTAGATGTAATATATACGCATGCTTGAACCCGATAGGTCTAGGTTGGATGGTTTTGCACATAATTGGAGAAGTGAGAGAGAGCGATGAGTTTAATATTTATTTTGACTCAAATAGATTATTAATAAATCAACATATGTTTATATGTATGTCATAGTGCCGATGGATCGAAGATGGATGTATGATGCGAACCGTGTTAGCCCTGAGTATATCAGTGGCGTGAATGAATTTTTAAGAGCGGCTGAGGATGATATGTCGAGTAGGAATTCTGGTCATATGTGCTGTCCATGCTATGACTGCAAGAATGAGAAGATGTTCAAGAACACGGCTCAGTTACAAGATCATTTGATCCGTAGGGGATTCGTAGCTGGCTATACAAATTGGATCCATCACGGCGAACACAAGGAGGGGAGCGATGAAGGAATGAGTGGCAAAGAGTTGAATCCGGAGGCTGATGATGATTCTGAGTCTGATGAAGAGGATGCCGATATGCATACCAATGACAACAATCTCAAGCAAATGCTGCGCGATACTGAAGGTAATGACCTTGGTGGCAGGCAATATGACAAATTTCTGGGTCTAATGGATGACTCAGAGAGACAATTGTACCATGGTTGCAAGGAGAAATATACTCGGCTGTCAGCTGTTCTAGAACTGCTCAAATTGAAGGCAAGCGGAGGTTGGTCTGACAAAAGCTTTAGTGCACTTTTACAACTCTTGGCAGACATGCTTCCCGACGGGAACGAGTTGCCAAAAAGCACATACAAAGCTAAGAAGATTCTCTGTCCGCTCGGAATGGATGTACGAAGAATACATGCTTGCAAAAATGACTGCATCCTCTTCCGTAAAGAGTACGAGAATCTACATGTATGTCCGGTTTGTAAGACTTCCCGATACAAGAAGCAGAACAATGCAACGGATGATAACATCGAGGGCAATGAGGAGACGAACGGCATTCCGGCTAAGGTTGTATGGTATCTTCCTATCATTCCTCGACTGAAGCGTCTGTTTGCAAATGCTGAACATGCAAAGAAAATGCGATGGCACGCGGAGGGGTGGAAAGTTGATGATTTGATTAGACACCCAGCGGACTCCATCCAGTGGAGAAACATCGACAAGAAATTCCCAAATTTTGGTGCGGATTCTAGAAATGTACGGTTCGGGATGGGTAAGGATGGAATAAATCCCTTTGGTAACATGAGCAGTCGTCACAGCACTTGGCCTGTGGCTCTTTGTATGTACAACCTCTCACCTTGGTTGTGCATGAAGAGGAAGTACATCATGTTGGCCATGCTCATCGAAGGCCCGAAGCAACCCGGAAATGACATAGATACGTACCTGTCTTTGCTGAAGGAGGATCTGGAAACATTGTGGCACGAGGGCGTGGAGACGTGGGATGCAGACAAGAGAGAGAACTTCACCCTACGAGAATTGCTATTTTGCACCATCAATGACTATCCTGCGTACGGTAACCTATCCGGCCAGAGTACTAAAGGAGCAACAGCATGTGTTCAATGCATGGAAGATACGGCCAGTTTGTACCTCGAGAAATCGTGCAAAACCATATACATGCGGCACCGTAGGTTTTTACGTCGAAATCATCCTTACCGCAAGTTGGCTGCTGAGTTCGACAGAACCATCGAAGAGGGATTGGCTCCAGCTCCTTTAACCGGGAGACAGGTATATGGAATGGTTAAAGATGCTGATGTTCTTCTTGGAAAGGGGCGTAAATTAATGAAAGGTTTGTGGAAAAAGAAATCACTATTTTGGGGTTTGCCTTACTAGAAAGAGCTAGATGTTCACCACTGTATCGACGTCATGCACATAGAGAAGAACGTCTTTGACAGCCTAATTGGCCTCTTGCTGAATATCCCTGATAAAAATTATTGGGAAGGTGGCGCTAGCCGTTGGCTATCCACAAGCGTTGTATCCGTAGACTCACCCGGAACTTCACTCGGAAATCATCCGGATGTTTCCGGGGTCCACCCGGATGCTCATCCCGGAGGTTCCAGATTGGACCTCCGGTGGCACCGGGATCCCGAATTGCTCTCTGGACTCCCCCGGAAGTTGGCTCGGAATCCACCCGGAATCCGGACAACCCGGAGGTTGAACCCGGAGGGTCCGAGTCAAGCCTCCGGCTGACTAACTCTCCCAAAATCCTTCTCTGGACTCATCCGGAATTTGATTCGGAATCCACCCGGAATTTCCAGGTCACCCGGAGGTTGCATCCGGAGACTCCGGACCAAACATCCGGACCAAGTGCAGAGAAGAAAATTTTGTAAAATTTAAGTTTTTAAGATGAGATATGCACATATTCTATAAAACTAAACTATTTATTATCCAAGTTTATGCAAGGTGGTGAATGGATGATGCCATGTATGCATGGGACCAAATAGAACTCCATTTATACATTAGGATGGGTGTTACAAAACCTACCCCCCTTAAAAAGATCTCGACCCGAGATCTCTAACGTTCGGCAAACAAGAAAGGAAATTCAGCTTGGAGCCAATTTTCACGCTCCCAAGTAGCTTCATCTTCGGTATGGTTGTTCCATTGCACTTTGAAGAACTTAATGGCACGACGACGGGTGGTGCGCTCCGACTCATCGAGAATGCGCACTGGATACTCCCGATAGGTAAGGTCTTCGCGCAACTCTTCCATTTCAGGATTGGTCTTCACCTCAGGGACACGATGACACGCTTTCAACTGAGATACATGGAAGTCATCATGTACCTTGGACAGCAAGGGAGGTAACTCCAATTGGTAAGCTACGGGTCCTCGTTTGGCTAACACTTCAAATGGACCGATGTAGCGGGGAGCTAATTTGCCCTTTATCCCGAAGCGATGGACATTTTTGAAGGGTGTAACCTTGAGGTAAACACTGTCCCCAACTTGGAACACCACTTCTCGACGACGAGGATCGGCATAACTCTTCTGCCTTGATTGAGCTTCTCGAAGCCACTGTCGGACAAGATGAACTTGTGCTTCGGCTTCTTTGATAGCATCCGGCCCAAAGAATTGCTTTTCACCGGTCTCAGACCAGTTAAGGGGAGTTCTACATTTTCTACCATATAGCAGTTCAAAAGGGGCCATACCAAGGCTTGCTTGGTAGCTATTGTTATAAGCGAACTCTGCATATGGCAAACACTTCTCCCAATTGAAACCGAAGGTGAGAGCACAAGATCTTAACATATCTTCTAAGATTTGGTTGGTTCTCTCAACTTGACCTCCAGTTTGAGGATGGAAAGCTGTACTAAAGGATAACGAAGTTCCCATAGCTTCGTGCAGACATTTCCAGAATCGATTGGTAAATTGGGTACCTCGATCTGAAACAATCCTCACGGGGACACCATGGAGACAAACGATTCGGGAGATATACAGCTCAGCTAACTGACTCACTTTGTGAGTAGTCTTCACTGGGATGAAGTGAGCTACCTTAGAAAGGCGGTCCACAATCACCCATATGGCGTCATTGCCCTTTGGAGATTTCGGTAAGCCTACCACGAAATCCATGCCAACTTCTTCCCATTTCCACTCGGGAATAGGGAGTGGTTGAAGCACACCTGCTGGTCTCTGGTGTTCGGCCTTCACTTGACGACATACGTCGCACTCGGCTACAAAACGAGCAATTTCACGTTTCATCCGAGTCCACCAAAATCGGCGGCGAAGGTCTTGGTACATTTTCGTACTACCAGGATGAAGGGATAACGGGGAATTATGAGCTTCATGGAGGATTAACTCCATCAGCTGCTGGTCTTTGGGCACCACGAGACGCTTCCCAAACCAGAGAACTCCGTTCTCATCTTCGGAGAAACAGGTAGTGGTACCGTTCTTCACCTTCTCCTTTATCTTCTGCATTCCAACACTTTGAACCTGAACGGCTTTGATTTGATCTTCTAAAGATGGTTTCACCTCCAGGAAAGCAAGGGAACCCTGCTCAACCATTTCAAGATTAAGCCGCTGGAATTCCACATGAAGTGGCAGTTGGTGCTGAAGAATTAAAGCATTGCTGCAATAGGCTTTCCGGCTAAGGGCATCGGCGACGATGTTAGCCTTGCCGGGGGTATAATTTAAACCCACATCGTAATCTTTAATGAGTTCAAGCCATCTCCGTTGCCGAAGATTCAGATCTGGTTGAGTAAACAAGTACTTCAAACTCTTATGATCCGAAAAGATTTCGCAACGGGCACCGATAAGATAATGCCGCCAGATTTTGAGAGCATGCACTACGGCTGCTAACTCTAGGTCATGAGTGGGATAGTTTGCTTCATGGGGACGCAGTTGACGTGAAGCATACGCTACCACGCGACCCTCTTGCATGAGCACACACCCCAACCCATTCCTGGAAGCATCACAATAGACTTCGAAGCCTGAGTGGATATTCGGGAGGATAAGCACAGGAGCAGTGGTTAACTTCTTCTTAAGCTTTTGAAAGCTCTCTTCACACTTGGTTGACCATATGAACTTATTGTCCTTCTTCAACAATTTGGTCATTGGTTTTGCTATAGAAGAAAACCCTTCGATGAATCGGCGGTAATGACCCGCTAATCCAAGAAAACTGCGGATTTGGGTGATAGACTTGGGTTGTTTCCATTCTTGAACGGCTTGTACTTTACTCGGGTCTACAGCAACACCTTCTGCTGAAAGAACATGACCCAGAAATTCCACTCGGGATTTCCAAAATTCACACTTGGAGAATTTTGCGTACAGCCGATGTTCTCGGAGCTTTTCGAGCACCTTCCTCAGATGGTCTTCGTGCTCCGGTTCGGATTTAGAATAGATGAGAATATCATCGATGAAGATGATCACAAACTGATCAAGATACTCCATGAATACCGAATTCATGAGTTGCATAAACGTGGAAGGAGCATTGGTTAACCCGAAGGACATAATGGTATATTCGTATGACCCATAACGAGTAGTAAAAGCAGTTTTGGGAATGTCTTCAGATCTGATCTTAATCTGGTGATAACCCAATCTGAGATCGATCTTGGAGAAGACACATGCTCCGGATAACTGATCAAACAGGTCATCGATCCGAGGAAGAGGATACTTATTCTTCACGGTGAGCTCGTTTAACGGGCGGTAATCAATTACCATCCGCAAGCTCGAATCCTTCTTCTTCACGAACATGGCAGGACAACCCCACGGTGAGGAGCTAGGCCTAATGAAGCCCTTGTCTTCAAGCTCCTTGAGTTGTTTCTTCATCTCTAACAACTCGTTCGGGGGTATTCGATATGGACGCTTCGAAATAGGAGCAGTCCCAGGCGGGAGTTCAATAACAAACTCAACCGCTCGATCAGGAGGCATACCAGGTAATTCCTCAGGGAAAACATCTGGATACTCACAAACCATAGAAACGGACTCAAGTCCTTGACTATGAGTGTCCCACGCAGCAAAGAGATGCCCTGACAAGGATGGCGATACAAACTTCACTTCCTTGCCAGAGTTGGCAACAAGAGAAACCGACCTTTCGGCACAGTCTATTTTTGCCTTATGCTGGATCAACCAGTTCATCCCCAGAATGACCTCTAGCCCTTCTGACCCCAGCACTACCATATCGGCTAGGAATTCTTCTCCACTAATTTGTAGCTTAACACCCTCACAAACAAGCTCGGTCCTCAACTCCGAGCCGGGTGTTGCGACAATGAGAGGATGATGCAATGCGGATGACGGAACATGATTCTCATGCGCAAATTTGCTAGATATAAACGAATGAGATGCCCCGGAATCAAAGAGAACTAGGGCAGGAGTTGAGTTGACGGAAAGCGTACCCAAGACCATCTCGGGTGCTTCCTGAGCTTCTTCAGCAGTGACATGATTCACCCTGCCACGGCCAGCAGCTTGAGCCTTGTTAGGAGCTGAACCCCTAACTTGAGAACTTGCACCTGCCTGCCTTGTCGGCACCTTAGGGGCAAAGGCATGCCCTGTGCGCGGCTGAGTGCAATGGCTCGCAAAGTGTCCCATACCTCCGCAGTTGAAGCACTGAACCTTACTCAGGTCAAAAGAAGACTGCGGTTGCCCTCCTTGAGGACGAGGTTGGAAACCCTGTTGCTGAGGACGGGGAACGAAACCCTGCAACTTTTGCGGGTACGACCCAACTGAACGGGGTGGTGTTGACTGCCACACCCGCGGCTTTTGCGAGCTACCTGCAGCAGACTTCTGCATCTCTCTCTCGCGCTTGCGAGACTTATCCAAGGCTAACTCCTTAGCTTCCACCTTAACAGCCTTATCCACTAGATGCTGGAAATTGTTCACATCAACAGTAGCAAGCTTAGCTTGCATATCCTCATTCAACTTCTCCATAAACTTCTCCACTTTATCCTCATCTGTGGATACTTCCCGCTGAGCATAACGAGCTAGATGGTTGAATTCATGAAGGAATTTCAACACTGACTTTCGGCCTTGACGAAGATCACGGAATTCTTCTTTCTTTAAAGCCATGACGCCGGCAGGAATATGGAATGCCCGAAAACCAGTCCGGAACTCTGCCCAGGTGACGACATGGCCAGGGGCTTGCATGGCAAGGAAATTATCCCACCAATCTGCAGCGGCACCCTCAAGGAAATGAGAAGCAAAACTAACTTTGTCGGCTTCCGCACATTGAGCCAGCTGGAGTTTTCTTTCAATAGTGCGAATCCAGTTGTCTGCTTCCAATGGATCATCTGCCCGATCGAAAATAGCCGGTTGAGTTCGTTGGAAATCAGCCAGACCACCGTGAACTTGCCCACCTCCTGGGCCCTGATTACGCACCAGCTGTTCAAGAATCCGATTCTGCGTCACCAGAAGATCCGCAACACTAGGTTGCTGAGGAGGAGGAGGTGGCACTTCCTCCTCGTCATGCTCACGACGAGCACGACCGGCTCCACGAGTTCCCGAAGCCATCCTGTTGCAACCATTCGACAACACGATGAGATGACAACACGAGAGGCTGGAAAATAACACTTCCACGATAGTAAGACAGGGTATCCATGAACATGTCACATTAATTCATACACATTTTCAGAAAGAAAATGGAGTATAGAATGAATGTAAGAACGATTGACAAAATACACAAGTGTATTAACGCGTTCAACATAGTTTCATTACATGGAGCTGCGGTTTAAATCACCATAAAGGAGAGATAAACATACACAAGGTACCAAAATTGGCAGCCACCAATACCCGCTTACATGCCTCCAAAAGCTATCTAAGGGATTAGAGTTTGGATCAACTTTACATTCCAAAATTGCGACCCAAACAGGAACTAAGATTAAACAACACCGCTTATGGACTATATGGAAACCCTGCATGGCGACGAGCCTCCATTGCCTCCAAGTCGGTGGGAAGAGGGACCATGGTGTGGAACAACGGAATTCCATGGCCAAACGGAGGAGTGACGGTAGGGATGCGACGAACGCCACCCACAGCCATTTGCGGATGCAGAACATCAGGATGAACTCCAAGCTCTGTCCCGCCCACTGACGGATATTGATACGCCCACGGACCTCCTTCATAGACCGAGTAGATGCCTTCCCCGGTCCAGAAGTGTGGTGGTGGGGTGAAGAAGTTCCCTTGGTGTCGAGCCAGCTCAAGAGAAATAATGAGACGGTGACGATATCGTCTTGTTTCGAAACCTCGAGCACGATATGCCACGTCCAAAGATCGGACAAGGCGGCCCAAATGAGCTAGTGCCACATTAGGTTCTTGAGTAAAATTCTCAGGTGGTATCACGTTCTCCATAGGAGTTCGTGACGGAAAGAAGGAAAAAGGGCCCTCAGCGAGACCCGGAAGCTCATGGCGAAGATGACACATCGCCGAATAAGCTGCATCTTGGACAGCAGATTCTAGCTCTGCTCCATACCCGTTAAAGAAACGCGGCTGATGAGGGGGATCACTCTCACGCGGTTGAATAAACACGCGCGCCCGATACTCATACATGCCAAAACCTAGGGTGGCCCTATGCACAAGATATTCTGGGAGATATCGAAATCCAAGTTCCCGAAGCATATACAAAAGCACTTCTGGAAACCCTTCGACATCCAATCCATGGGTAGCATGCACTAACTGAAAAGAAGACATCTGACAAACAAGAAACAGATCAGAATCAGCCACAAGCATAAACAAATGCAATAGAGAAGGAATTTTAGAACTAAGACCGATGAGGATGAGAAATAAAGAAGCATTCTACTTACTAACTTTTAAACATAGGTTTTTACTTTGCAAATAATTTTCTCGACATTGCCGAGTCCTAACTAACGCCCACCTGCAATTGGCTTCCTACGGTCTGCTCGGCTCTGATACCAAGCTGTCACGGACCCGAAATCCACATATGATTAAGGGAACGTGAAGTCGCCAAGGACCGAAGGACTCGTCCTCTACGGTGGCATGGTACCTGCGCCGTACGCACCGAGACGGAACGATCCGACACCCGCCACGTGCAAGCCGGCCGGAAGCGACCAATCTTCCCAGAAGCACATATAGATTCCAGATTCCGGTGGAGGTTTAGAGCCATTCCCTGATCCTACCACGCAGAACAAGGTCGGAGGAGCCCGGCGATTCCACCCACACCCTAACCTAGCCCGAGGGCTAGTGGGTCGCCCGAAGGCCCGGTAGAACCCACCCTCACCCTGCCTGGCCGGCACAGCATCACAGCCAGCGGGTCACTCAACCGATTTCTGCTCGACATGGTAAGAGGGGAACAACGGTAACTCTCCACGGCATGCCCACACACTTCATATCACACACACATTGCATATGGGCAGCCTGAATAACAACTCGTATACCATAAACAAGCACTACAATACCATATTAAAACTAGTTGTCCACGATGTGAACTTTACACATGTATCAGTCGGTGATAACCGTAAACTTAGTTTGAACTGAAACATATACGAGCAGCGGAAAATAACAAAAGCCCCGCAGTGGTGCATCAACCACTGCATAACATCCAAACCACGCCCACGAGTCGAACGCGGACCAAGGAAACCAGTTGGATTAAACTTCTTCATAGAATTCCGCAACAGTTGGCTCACCTGCAAAAGTCTAGGAATATCCTAGGTGAGTACAAAAGTACTCGCAAGACTTATTCGTGCTTGATTAGATGTCCTACCCATACTAATTCAGTAGCAATAAAACATGAATGCAATTCCATCGAAATAACATGTAATCGACATGGTAACCTAGTCCATAGCATAATCAAGAAGGATAGAATCAAGGTAAACTTCAGGATTCAAATGAATACAAAGTACTCAAGACAATTGGAATATCACATTGGGTAGCCCACACCCATTTCAGTTCAATCCACCTCTTGGACTGTTGCCGGCAATACGATCACCCTGGACATGATGAGTGCATTTCCCTTGGAGGTTGCAAGGCTCCAAGTGATATCGAGACTTACCTCAATCATTCCCGGTATCGATTCCGCTAACGTCCGCGAGGGCTATCAATCCAGTTCACATTACATTCAAACAACTCTCGGATCGTTACCGACAATTGATCGCCCTGGACATGGCGAGTGCATTTCACCCCAAGTGATATCGAGACTTACCTCAACCATTCCCGGTATCAATTCTCGGTAACGTCCACGCGTGACAGGGAAGTAACACTCCGGCATGCGGTTGGTGTGTGACCAATCTCAAATTCAAATCACCAAACCCCTGGGTCACTTCAACACTTCAATTAACACCAACCGTATCCATTGCGTACGCCCTCGGCTCTCCCAACTCACTTAACCAATTTTAGTTGAAAGGGCATTAAGGACGTTCTCAACGCAACGATACACCCTACGCATGCTAGTGAACTCAACTTCAATCCACAATTCAAGCAAACATTCATCCATATACATAATTACGAAAGGTAAAAGAATGCAACAAGCTCTGCTTGCCTTCGTCGTAGGATTCGGAGACTTGAGTGAGCTCAACAGTTTGCGGTTCTTCTTCGTCGGGTTCTGTCGTAAGCAATCCAAATCATCGACAAAGAAATGATAAAAGGAATGAGATTCTGGCATGTATGCATGATGGAATGCTATGCATGAGATGCTAGGGTTTCTTAGATATTAGGGTTTTGCGATAACACATGCCTCATGTTTAATTGAAGTAGTTAAGGTAATCATTCTAATAATTAGATGCATGATTCATTGATATTAAGTTGGTATTAGGGTTTAAACCAATATTGGTTTGGTTTGAAGATTAACATAAAAAGGGCTATCTTCCTACAATAAAATGTTGATTACTGGCTTTAACTCATTGGAACATTGAGTTTGAACTAAGCAATAGAACATTTATAAAGTTTGGAAAATAAGAACTTGAGTCAAGATGAACTATATACCCCTTTGAGAGAAATCACCCCAAAATTTGGAAGGAACACCACAGCTGCTTGCCTCCAACTCCTAAAGCAAGCTTCAACCACAATCCACCCCTATCCTGCCCTTCTTCTCACTGGAAACCTGCAGCCCGGAGGGGATTCCGGATGGTCCGGAATAGGGTCCGGATGACCCGAAATTGCTGAGTTCAGCTGGACCTGAGGAAGGAAGAAGAAAGAGGAATGAGGGGAAGCGGAGCTCGGGGAAGAAAAAGGGGAAGGGGAGGACCTGACTCACCGGAGCAGCGGCGCTGGCTCGTCGGAGCTGGCGCCGGAGTTGATGAAGAGGATGGAGATGGCAGCTGGAACCGTGCTGTTTTGGAGAGAAAATGGAGGAAGATTGAGAAATTTGAGGGAGAAGGAGAAAAAGAGGTGAGGGGACCCCTGGGGAGGCTTTTATACAGTGGCCGGCGAGCCCTCCACGGAGGCTCCACCGCCCACCGCCCCCCAACCGGCGAGGGCACGTGGCAGTGCAAAACTGACACTCGGGCGTCACCCGGAAATAACCCGGAGAATGGCTCGGAATCCGGATCACCCGGATGTAGCACCCGGAGGGTCCGGATGGAACCTCCGGCCCTCACAAAACCGTGGTCAAAACCCTACTGGACTCACCCGGAACTTCACTCGGAAATCATCCGGATGTTTCCGGGGTCCACCCGGATGCTCATCCCGGAGGTTCCGGATTGGACCTCCGGTGGCACCAGGATCCCGAATTGCTCTCTGGACTCCCTCGGAAGTTGGCTCGGAATCCACCCGGAATCCGGACAACCCGGAGGTTGAACCCGGAGGGTCCGAGTCAAGCCTCCGGCTGACTAACTCTCCCAAAATCCTTCTCTGGACTCATCCGGAATTTGATTCGGAATCCACCCGGAATTTCCAGGTCACCCGGAGGTTGCATCCGGAGACTCCAGACCAAACATCCGGACCAAGTGCAGAGAAGAAAATTTTGTAAAATTTAAGTTTTTAAGATGAGATATGCACATATTCTATAAAACTAAACTATTTATTATCCAAGTTTATGCAAGGTGGTGAATGGATGATGCCATGTATGCATGGGACCAAATAGAACTCCATTTATACATTAGGATGGGTGTTACATGATACATCCCCGGTCCCGGACCGTGTGTACCCCTCACTCCTATATTGTTGCATCACACCACCTCCTTGTTTTCCACGCACCCAAGTCACGAAAATGGCAAACTATGCGGCTCATATCCTAAGCCTAGACAGATTATTCGGTCGTGGGTGGCCCATTATACCACCCACATAGAAGCACGCAAATCTTGGTTCGAAAGGACACCGGGAACCGGTCCTTGTGGGATGAACGAGACAACCCACCATGCTCCGAGCATGGCCTCTCGCCTATGCCCGATTTGATATTAGTCAGGATTATTAACCATCCCCGGTGAACACCCACCTAACCGCTAACCCATCCAGAGTATTGCGTTTTGTCTGCCATCCCAGGAATTATGACTTGAACCTGACTAAGCAGGTCTAAGCATCAGTAGCTGTATAAGCAATATAAACGCAACAAGTAATCCACTCTAATCAGGTTGGGAGGGTCGGTGGTGTTGATTGAGCGACAAAGTAAGTTCTCATGCAGGGAATAGGGCTAATCCTTAGCATAAAATATTAGTTGAACGCATGCAATACGGATTTAAAAACAAATAATAGATTTGCAAATAATGGGATATCCGCAATATGTTCAAAGGGGGCTGCTTGCCTTGCGGGTCAGCGACTAGATCCTGTTCCTGCTCGGAATTGTACTCGCCGAGATCGTCCGGTCCTATCGGAAAGAACGAAACACCGAACAGGCGTAGTGTGAACACCACGATGATGAACTTCAGCATGAGATGCAATGTATGACATGAGCTAGAGGATTCGAATTGAAAACTAACGCAACTGGAATCAGGTTAATCGGAGTCCGGACGCTCGAATTATCGCGATCTGAATTTCTCCGGGGGTTCGGGGAAACCCTAAATGGAGTTTTTAGGCATTTTCATCTTTTCTAGCATGCAAACATGGATGAATATGATGTAATTGAGTAGTTCTCATTTTTCTGAACATTTTGATATATTATTTGCATTTTTCTGAGTTCCGATGAATTTTCTACGAATTTAACAAGATTTAAATTAATTTAAATCCCTTTGTTGTATTTTTCTCAGAAAAGAAATCTAATTATTAATCCATAAATACTTTTGCTACCCGGACTGATGTTAGCCTCAGAAGATGACAAGTGGGCCCTAGGTCAACTCTAGTCCACATGGACTCGAGTCAATGACACTGGGGTCCACATGTCATATTCTTTTTCCCTTTTCTTTTATATTTTCTTAATTCTGATCAGCGGGACCCAGGTGTCATACACACATTCAATTAGCTCCCTAAATGCACTGGTAGCTATTCACTTCAGTCATCAATATGTCGGATGAGATATTACTTAGCAATCATTAGCCATGAAAGAATACCATTAAATACACTTAGTCTAATTAAGCTACTAACTAAACCCTAACTAAATCAACTACCCCACTGACCTAACTAACCTACTAATCAACTAACCTATGCCTTAACCGACTAACTAACGGCATTAGTGCCCTCACCCGCCGGTCAGGGGCTCGGTTGAGGTGGCGGGTTGCCCGGCGCGGCTTACCGGGGCGACGGCGACGGGAGCCCGGCGGCGAGCTCACCGGCAACGAGGCGATACCGGCGGCGAGGTGGCGCGGGTTAGGCGGTGATGGAGGCGGGGCACGGCGGGAACCGAGGCGGCGGGTCGGGTGGCGACGAGGTGGTGGCGACGGAGCTCGGGGCCTGGGGCGGAGATGGCGAGGAGGGCGCTCCGGGGCCTTGGCTTTGGTTGCTTGGCTCCGGTGGCGAGAGGCGGCGGATGAAGGAGCTCCGGGGCGAGCGGCGTCGGGAAGAGCGGGGAGCGGCGGTGAGAGGGACGGCGACCGGAGCGGGGAGGGCTCGGGCGGTCGGAGCGCTTGAGGCGGGGCGAGCGGAGAGCGGCCGGCGTCGAGGGTGAGGTCGCCGAGGTGGGGCCGGGCGGAGGGAGGAGAGCTCGGTGGCGGGAGAATGGCGTACGGGGGCGGCGGTGCCGAGGGAATAGAGAGAGGGGGGCCGCGGAGCAGCGAGGTGGCCGATGGGGGGGGTTTTATGGGAGGTAGAGATGGGCGGGCGAGCTGGCGTGGATGGCAGGGAGTTGTGGCCACGCGGCGGGAGAGAGAAGACCGGGGGCGGTCGGGTGAGAAGAGAGAGGAGGGAGGAAGAAGAGGGGCGGCGGGCAGGCCGGGGTGGGCCGCGCGTGGGGAGAAATGGGCCGGGGAGAGGGGCCCATCCGGGGGGGGGGAAGAGAAATAGATTAGGTTTTCTAATTTTTTCATTTTCTGTTTTTTTTCTTTCTAATCCCCTTTTGATTTCAAAATTGCTCCAATTTAATTGGTTTCAAAATCCAACTTTTGCTCAAATCCCTCATTAGTTCCCTGTCCCTTTTTTTCTTTGAAGGTTACTTCACAATTCACATGTTTCCAACTAAAATGTTGTGTTCTTTAAATTTTCTTTAAAATTTCGATTAGGTTTCCATCCTTCCTTCCTCTTTTAAACTCTAGTTCAAAGTTTGAAGTCAAGTAATGCAATGCCATGCCATGATGCACAAGCAATATTATTTCAAGATAGGGGATGTTACACACTTCCTCCTCCTCACATTCACGGCGACCACGGGCAGCTCCACGCGTTCCTGACGCCATCCTGTTGCAACCAAAAGACAACGGAATGAGACGACAACTCGAGAGGCTAGGGAATCAAAACATTTGCACTATGGTACAGCGAGGTATCCATGAACATGGCACATTATTTCATACACACTTTCTCGAGAAAATGAAGTACAAAACTTGGCAAGAACGATCGACCACAATCCTCATTTGCATTAACACGTTCGACATAGTTCATGGATGGGGCTGCGGTTTAGATCACCTTATGGTGAAATAAACGTTACAATTGTGCCAAAAATTGCTGCCACCGATACCCAATTACATGCTTCCAAAAGATACTTTAGACCTAGGGTTTGGTTCGGCTTACATCACAAAATGAGACCTTCTACTTAACACCAAAATCCGAACAGCACTACTAGGGATTTATGAAGCTTCTTCATTAGGTCAGCAGGTCTCGTAAGCCTCCATCGCTATTCTCCAAGTGCTCATCCTACTCTTCATCGGTCGGTGGGTTACTGGTGGTGTACCACACACAAATCGACGGGTCCTCTTCTTCTTCTTCTTCTGCAGCGGCTTCATAGGTAGGGACTGGAGCGGCTGGTGTCGAGGTACCTCCTTGTGAGGGTTTTGGGGTGAAGAGTCGCAGATACTCACGGGAGGTCATCCTCTTGCGTGGCTTTGTTCCAGAACTCTGGGGTTGATTGGTCTCACAGGGTGGAGTTGGGGTCGGCTCTTGTACCGGAACATAAGGGCTCTTGCCACTTGACTCATCTTCATTCGCCACATGCCATCTCCGGCGCAATTCAGAACGAAGCTTGCGGTTAACTCTTGTTAGCCGTTCCACCTCTCGAGTAGCTTTTCCATAATCCAAATACAACCCATCATACATTATTTCCGCAGAGACAATGTGATTGGCAGTCTCCAGCTCAGTCTCATCTTCTTCGTCGTTGCTTGGCGCTGGTACCATAATATTATTGCCTCCATTACTTGCCAGGGGAATGAAACGGAACTGGGAGAATCGGAAGATCTCATCAAAATGATGCCGTATATAGAGGACTGCTTTCCTAGCTGCTTCAAGTCGGGCATCATTATCACCAGCTCTGGGTGCCGTAAAAGTCTGATCCAGATCAGAGGCTCTTACTGTGACCCATCCCATCCAAAAATGAGCCTTCCCGTGAACCTCATAGGTCTTGGCATGGAAAGCAGGGAGGTCTTCCTGGGGCACATCGAGGTGTTCCAACATTCTCCATAACAGGGTGGCCCAACTTCCCAGCTGGTTCGGGTCGGTCACAATGCTGTACACCATCCTATACAATTTTAGGGTTAGAGAGGATAGGGTTAGCCACACAAGCAAAAACAAATGCAATAGAGGAGAACATTCAGAACTAAGAGTGATAAGGGTAAGGAATAAAAAGCACTCTACTTGCTAATTTTAAACATAGGGTTTAACTTTTTAAATAGTTTTCTTGGCGGTGCCAAGTCCTATCTAACGACCACCTGCAATTGGCTTCCTACGGTCCACTCGGCTCTGATACCAAGCTGTCACGGACCCGGAATTGCATATGATTAGGGGAACGAATGGTCGCCAAGGGCCAAAGGACCAGTCGACCTGGTGGCACGGTACCTGCGCCGTACTCACCGAGGCGGAGTGATCCGACACCTGACCAACGCAAGTCAGCCGGAAGCGACTAAACTTCCCAGAACCACATACGATTCCCTGATCCGGTGAAGATTTAGAGCCGTTCCCGGATTCTACCACGCAAAGCAAGGTCGGAGGAGCCCGGCGATTCTACCCACACCCTAACCTAGCTCGGGAGCTAGTGGGTCACTCGAAAACCCGGTAGAATACACCCACACCCTGCCTAGCCGGCACAGCATCTCAGCCAGCGAGTCACTCAACCGATTCCTGCTCGACATAGTAAAAAGGGGAACAACCGTAACCCTTCACGGCATACCCATACACCTCATATCATACACGCATTGCATATGGGCAGCCCACATAACATCTTGTATATCACAACAAAGCACTACGATAGGATAATAATACTAGTTGTCCACGTTGTGAACAAATATTACATCACTCGGCCATAACCGAAAGGTTTAGTCGAATCCATAAAGTAAAACGAGTACCAGCGGAAGAAACTAAGCAAGACCCATAGCGGCGCATCGGCCCAGGGTAGTTAGGGTTTTTCCTTTTTCTTTTAATTTCTATTCTCAGTGCTATCCCCTTCGTCATTTTATGTTCCAAACCATGTCCAAAATTTCTAAAATTTCTACAGGGCCTTCCAAACATTATGTGGGGCCTACTGTAGAAGTTTGAAAGGATTTGGACATTGTTTGACCTGGATTTGAATTTAGTTTCACATGTGGCTCAGAATTAGGTTTGAACTGTAGCTAGAGTTTAAATCCATCCAAAAATTCTAAAAATTTGTGTGGGGCTAGACTTTGCCTAACCATGGGTGTTTGCAAAATTTGGGGACTTTTCATCGACAATATTATACCTTATTCCTTAATTTACAATTTAATCCTTAATTGCAATTCAAACCCTAAAACCCTAACGGCACGAGAGGGTCTTGGGCCCAATCCTAGGGAAGGGAAAAGAGGGATGATGATCCACCCTTCCACATGCTAATATTAGTTTGAAAATTTGAAAATTTCAAATACGTTGATTGGTGTTTGCAACAATTTTTACCAAGGATGAGATATGTACATATTCTATAAAGTAAAGTTGATATACAACTCAGTTTAAGTAAGGTGTGGGTGATGATGATGACATGTATGCATGGATGCAAGGCAAAACCTAATTATCGACTTTGGGTATTACATCCTTTGTAGGGAAATGCAAGCTTGAAGGAAAATCCGATTAGGAAGGGTAGTCAAGTGTGCAAATCTTTAACCCTACCTTTTGCAATCGAGCTAGCATCTTTCCTTGTATTTGTGCAACGCGAGCTTATAGTCTTTGCTAGGAACATTTGTACTAGCTCACTTCTTTGGTTGCACAAATTCCATTATCTTTGCGCGTGAGTTGTCTTGTGCTTCGCTTATATCCTTGAGATCAACTCTTATTGCATTGTTTCATTGTGGATTACTACTAATCATTGCAAAATCTCATTACCCCACTTTGGTTAGTATTTTGTGCTAATCCCTCCGAGATCCACTAAAAGCTTTGTTGAGTTAGTGCTTGGGACTTGGAACTTTTTCAACCAACTCTTGAGGAACACTTTTACCCTCCGAGGGCCTCCGAACCCTCGGTCCAAGGAGGCAAGGACTTCGGTGGTAAGTGAGGTGAGAGATTTCCAAATTTTCACATATTTCACTACCTTTGTTGCATTGCTAACCATGTCTAGGGAAGGATCACACGGAGCGAGTGGCAATGAAGACTGTGTGACTCGAGGGCAACATTTGGCCCTCCAAAGAAGCCTCCATGACACTGTGGACAATTTAAGGCATGATATGACCCGACAGATGGAATCAATGAAGACAAGCATTGTGCAGGAAGTTGTTCAAGCTCTTCGAGGCCGCATTCCTGAAGCAGAGATTAAAGAGGAAGAACCTCTTGATGAGACCGATGCCGAGATGGCAGCACGGCGTGCCCAAGTTCGAAGAACAGCTAGACACCGGACACCTCTTTCTCCATCGAGAGCCCGAGACCCAACCTTTGGGCCACACAGCCACGGGCGAGCAAGGAGCCACCAAGGACGTGATGGGCATGAGGGAAGTGCCTCAGATGGAGGGTCAAGCTTTCATCAACCTAATGACCGAAGACATCAAAGATACCTGGATAGAGACCCAGGGTCCAGAAGGCGTAATTATCATGATGAGGATACAGAACACCGGCAGAGGGGTTCTACCAGGAGATGGGGAAGAAAAGTTTGGCAAGCTTAAATTCACAATGCCCAAGTTCTCCGGTGATGCAATGGATCCCGAAGAGTACCTCACATGGGAGCACAAGGTGAACAAGGTCTTCCGGATGCACAATTACTCCGAAGAGAAGAAAGTTGCTATGGCCTCACTTGAGCTCGATGGATATGCACTTTTTTGGTGGGAACAAGTGCAAAATCAGCGAAGCGAACATGGAGAGCAGCCTGTCATGTCTTGGACAGAGATGAAGAGAGAGATGCGAGCCCGCTTTGTGCCCAAGTACTATAAGCGAGATCTCTTCAAGAAACTTCAAGATCTCAAACAGGCTAGTCGGACAGTTGAAGAATACTTCAAGGAGATGGAAACCGCCTTGATCTGAGCTAATGTCCAAGAGACTGAAGAGCAGACTATGGCCCGTTTCTCGGCCGGATTGAACCATCCAATCAAGCGCATTGCCGACTACCAACCCTACAACACAGTTGTGGAGTTAGTGCATCAAGCTATCAAAGCCGAACGCCAGGTGCAAGAAGATGCCCGCTACTCTAAGTCTACAACTTACGCCGCACGTTCCACTCCTTACGCCTCACGTGCCACGGCGGTTGTTCCTCGCCCCACTCCGAGTGCTAAGTTTGCTCCAAGACCAACTTCAACTAAGTCAGAAGGTCACATAGGAGGTGGAAGTACAAGCGTGCGCCAATGGTCAAACTCAAGTCGTCCTACCACCTCATCTTCAAAGGATGCCCCAGCTCGAAGCAATGTTTCCTCAATTGCTTCAACGGGCAAGACCCGTGACATTGTATGCTTCAAGTGTCAAGGGCGTGGCCATATGCAAAGAGAGTGCCCCAATGCATGTGTTATGTTGATCACTGAAGAGGGCGAATATGAGTCGGCAAGCGAAGGCGAGATTGATGCTATCCATGAGGTAGCAAGGCTTGAGCAAGAGGGAGAGTATGAAGATGGACAAGAGCGAATCTATTGCGAGACCGAGTCGGGACCATCCCTCGTCGTCACCAAGAAGATCTTCACCGTCCAGCTTCAAGATGAACCCGAGCAACGATGCAATCTCTTCCAAACCAAGGCCGCAATCGACGGCAAAACCATCAAAGTGATAATCGATAGCGGGAGTTGTCACAACTTGGCGAGTCAAGAATTATGCTCCAAGCTCAATTTGAAGTACAAGAAGCACCCTCGCCCCTACCATGTGCAATGGTTGAGCGATAGTGGCACCGTCAAGATACAACACATGGTGCAAGTCGCCTTCAAGATTGGAGCCTACCAAGACACCGTGGAGTGTGATGTGGTGCCAATGACGGTATGCCACCTTCTCTTGGGCCGCCCATGGCAATATGATTGATCGGTGCGCCACGACGGGCACACCAATGAGTATATCTTCCGGTGGCAACACAAGGAGTTTGTGCTGCGACCTATGACACCAAGCCAAATCATCGCCGACAATGCTCAGAAGTTGGTAAGGCTTTAAGAAGAGAAGAAGAGGAGTGAGCGAGAGAGCACTACCTTGAGTGAATTCCACCATTCGGTGAGCGAGAGCCACAAGCCCAAAATGAGAGAAAAGAGTAAGGAAGAGAGTAGAGGCTTAGTGATGCTAGCCACCAAATCCGAGATGAGAGGAGTGAGGAATGACCCACCTACGCTACACTTTGTACTTGTGTACAAAGATGTAGTTGCTTTGACTAACGAGTCACCTCCACTTCCTCTAGCTATGTCTCGTGTTTTGCAGGAATTCGAGGACGTTTTCCCCGATGAGATCTCGGCGGGCCTTCCACCCTTTCGAGGCATCGAGCACCGCATCGACCTCATCCCGGGAGCGCCTCTTCCCAACCAGCCGCCTTACCGCGCCAACCCCGAGGAGACTAAGGAAATACAACGTCAAGTACAGGAGCTACTTGACAGGGGTACGTTCGTGAAAGTTTAAGTCCTTGCGCCGTTCCTGTCATTCTTGCCCCCAAAAAGGACAGATCTTGGCGCATGTGTGTTGATTGCCGAGCCATCAATAATATCACCGTGCATTATCGCCATCCCATTCCTCGTTTAGATGACATGCTAGATGAGCTTAGTGGCGCAACTATTTTCTCTAAAATTGACTTGAAGAGTGGCTATCACCAAATAAGAATGAATGAAGGAGATGAATGGAAAACTGCTTTTTAAAACCAAATTTGGCTTATATGAGTGGCTTGTCATGCCTTTTGGTTTATCCAATGCTCCTAGCACTTTTATGCGCCTAATGAATCATGTCTTGCGCCAATTCATCGAAAAATTTGTGGTAGTCTACTTCGATGACATTCTCATATATAGTAGAACGTTGCATGATCATGTTGCTCACATTAAGCAAGTTCTACTAGTGCTTAGGAATGAACGTTTATTTGCTAATCTTGAGAAATGCACTTTTGTACGGAGAAGCTCGTTTTCTTAGGCTTTGTCGTCTCTACTCATGGCATAGAGGTAGATGAATCTAAAATTGAAGCAATTAAAAATTGGCCTACCCCTATCAACGTGAGTCAAGTGCGTAGCTTTCATGGCCTAGCAAGTTTCTACCGTCGCTTTGTCAAAGAATTTAGTGCTATTGCCTCTCCTTTGAATGAATTAACTAGAAAGAGTGTTCCTTTTGTGTGGGGGCAATCTCAAGAGAATGCCTTTCAAGAGTTAAAGAAACCTTTGAAGTAGAATGTGATGCTAGTGGGATCGGTATAGGGGGTGTACTCATGCAAGAAGGCAAACCGGTCACTTACTTTAGTGAGAAATTGAATGGAGCTCAACTTAATTACCCGGTTTATGACAAAGAATTGTATGCTTTGGTTCGTGTTCTTGAAGTATGGCAACATTACCTTTGGCCAAAAGAATTTGTTATTCATTCCGATCATGAGTCATTAAAATATCTTAAGGGCCAAGCTAAATTGAACCGTAGGCATGCAAAATGGGTCGAATTCATTGAAACATTCCCTTATGTAGTCAAATACAAAAAAGGGTAAAGAGAATGTAGTGGCGGATGCTCTTTCCTGTAAAATGACCCTTTTGAATCAACTTGAAGTTAAAGTTTTGGGTTTAGAGTGCTTGAAAGATTTATATGCTAATGACCCTGAGTTTGCTTCCCCTTTTGCTAATTGTAGAGAAGGAAAGGGTTGGGACAAATATCATGTGCATGAGGGTTTCCTTTTTCGAGCTAACAAACTATGCATCCCCGAGTTGTCCGTGCGTTTGCTACTTTTGCTGGAATCACATGGCGGCGGCTTGATGGGACACTTTGGGAGGGATAAGACCTACATGATGCTGTCCAACCACTACTATTGGGCGAAAATGCGACGAGATGTGGAGAGATTCGTCCAACGATGCATTACATGCCACAAAGCTAAGTCAAAACTGAACTCTCACGGCCTTTATACTCCACTTCCTGTTCCTAGTGCACCTTGGGAGGATATTAGCATGGACTTTGTGTTAGGATTGCCTAGGACCAAAACGGGGAGGGATTCTGTATTTGTGGTTGTGGATAGGTTCTCAAAAATGGCACATTTTGTTCCTTGCCACAAGACCGACGATGCTTCACATGTTGCTAATTTGTTTTTCAGGGAAATTGTGAGGCTTCACGGTGTGCCCAAGACCATCGTCTCCGACCGCGACGTCAAGTTCCTCAGCTATTTTTGGAAGACATTGTGGGCCAAGTTGGGATTCAAGCTTCTCTTCTCCACAACTTGCCACCCCCCAAACCGATGGGCAAACCGAGGTCGTCAACCGCACCTTGTCAACTCTCCTCCGCACCATGATCAAGAAGAACTTGAAGGAGTGGGAAGAGTGTATTCCCCATGTGGAATTCGCCTACAACCGTGCGGTGCATTCTACCACAAGCTTGAGTCCCTTCGAAGTGGTGTATGGTTTCAACCCCTCTACACCACTCGATCTTCTTCCACTACCACTACATGAGCGAGTCAACATGGATGCCTCCAAGCGAGCGGCGTTCATCAAGAGGCTCCATGAGACGACAAGGGCCACCATCGAGCAACAAGTGCTTCGTCACGCCAATAAGTCAACCAAAGCAAGAAAAAGATGGTGCTTGATCCGGTGATCTTGTGTGGATTCACCTCCGCAAGGAGCGATTTCCGGAAGAACGTAACTCCAAGCTCAAGCCTCGCGGAGATGGTCCCTTCCAAGTGCTTCAACACATCAGCGACAACGCCTACAAGATTGATCTTCCACCGGACAAGTACTCGGTGAGCAACACCTTCAACGTCGCGGACCTTTCACCCTTCCATGGCTACAATGACTTGGAGTCGAGGTCGACTCCTTTTCAAGAAGGGGGAAATGATGTGGACATCTCCTACACCAAGGTTGAAGATACCACGGCTCATTCCAATCCACCAAGTCCACCTCCAAACTCTCGTGGTCTAATGACAAGAGCTCGAGCTAAGGCTATCCAACACGAGGTGTTTCTATTCCTTGACTCCTTCCCACTTGATCTGAGGTCGAATGGTATACTACCTGATGCTTCAACTCTTTGCTTGCTTAGATGTGAAGGAACGACCAAGTGGAGCGATGCCAAGGGGAGGAAGGGCTTGGGATGCTGCTTGGAAAGCATGTCCGGACATTCTGGACAAGGATACCCGGACACTCTGGATGACTCAATCCCGGAGACACCGAGATCCCACAACACACCCGGACATTCCGGGCGAGCCTGGAGTCTCCGGACGTCCCCCGCCAGGAATGTGCTCCTCTCGGGATGGTGTCCAGATACTCCGGCACCAAGCCCAGACACTCCGGGAGGGTGGTCGAGAACAACGCCCTCCAACTCCACGCTCGGACACTCCAGACCCCAGACCCGGAGACTCCGGATGACCCCTGCCTAGAGCGCCGACTCCGACCCTCCGGACGTCCACTGAATAAGACGTCCGAACATTCCGGAAAACTTACCCCGGAATGTCCGGGCCCTACGGCCGGACATTCCGGGCAAGTTACCCCGGAATGTCCGGGCGTACTGTCTGCGCACAGTAACGGGCCGAGGCCCATGTAAGGACTTGGCTTAGCCCTCAAGGGTTACGGGGTTAGGGCTATAAATACCCATACCCAAACCCTAATCGAGATTAGACTGATTGTTAAGACTAAAAGTGAGCTTAGCTCCTAATCTAGGGTTCATCCCTCTAGGTTTGGGAGTTCCACCTTAGGCCTTTCTTTCCTTTGGATTGAACGGATCGGCGCGTGCCTCCGAGTGGTAAACGTGGCATTCAATTGAGAGCTTGGTTGATTTGGTTCCTAGTTCCCCAAAGGCTTTCTCGTTGGAGTTTGTTGTTGGGGTGGGTTTCCATCTAGGCTTAGCTAGTTACCCTTGTCCAAATCGTGAAGATCGGGAGCCCTCCGTATCAAATGGGCTAGTGCCACGTTGCACTCCTAGGTAAAGTCTTCAAATGGTGCCACATCCTCCATGGGAGTACGTGACGGGAAGAAGGAGAAGGGGCCCTCGGCGAGGCCCGGAAGCTCATGGCGAAGATGGCATATGGCAGAGTAGGCCGCGTCCTGAACCGCAGACTCCAACTCAACTCCATAGCCATTGAAGAAGCACGGCTGATGTGGAGGGTCACTCTCACGTGGTTTGATGAACACGCGCGCCCGGTACTCGTACATGCCAAACCTTAGGTCGGCTCTATGCACAAGGTACTCACGGGAGATATGGGAATCCGAGTTCCCGAAGCATGTACAAAAGTACCTCTGGAAACCCATCAACATCCAAAGCATGGGTAGCATGCACCAACTGAGGAGAAGCCATCTAACAAAGCAAGGAATGGGTCAACGTCAGCCACAAGCAAAAACAAATGCAATAGAGGAGGAAATCTCAGAACTAAGATCGATGAGGGTAAGGAATAAAGAAGCAATCTACTTGCTGAATTTTAAACATAGGTTTTTAACTTTGCAAATAGTTTTCTCGGTGATGCCAAGTCCTAACTAACGACCACCTGCAATTGGCTTCCTACGGTCAGCTCGGCTCTGATACCAAGCTGTGAGGGACCCGGTATTTTAAATCGATTCAAGGAATTCATAACAAGTGAAGACGGTGACCATAGCCGCTACCTGCGACGGACTATGGCCCACCCCCGCCCTGTGCGACATGCATACGACATAATGCGTATGACTCACCACAGCCTGATTGAGGGATCACGATTCCAAAAACATACGCCACAATGCGTATGACTCACTTTGGCAATGGACCGTACATTCACTTTACACTTCACTTGAATCGAAATAAAATATCAAGTAGCTCTATATGCATCCAACCATACTCCCCATTTCAACATACACGCATGACAGACGGGAAGTGGGGGGGGGCATATGTTGGATAGCAAGAATATCATCACACGAACCACTACGATACGATAATAAAGCTAGCTATCCACATAGTGAACTACATGAGTTTCATCGTTCGGTAATAACCGGAACACATAGTCAAATCTGAAATATTTATACAACAGCGGAATAAGTAAACCAAAATCCACAGCGGCGCATCAACCACTGCCCAAAAGCCAACAAAATTCCCACGAGTCGAACACCGACCAAAGAAACCACTGGACTAAGCATCGTCATAATAATCTGCAACCACGGGCTCACCTGCAATGATCTAGGAATATCCTAGGTGAGTACAAAGGTACTCACAAGACTTATTCATGTTTGATTAAATATCCTACACATGCATTACTACAGCAGCAATAAAACATGATACAATCCAAGGTAACTAGATACACAAAATACGGCATGGCAATGGCAATATGAAGGAAAACTACCGGAAAGTAACTCGCAGTCCAGATTTCGTATAATTCAAGTTAAGACCACAAAAACATTCACATTATCATTTCCAAGCTCATTTGGGGGCAGCCCATACCCCACTTTAATTATTGGTGAAACACAACAACAATTTCAAACAATCTCTCGGACCGTTACTGGCAAATCGATCACCCTGAGTATAGCGAGTGCATTATCCCTTGGAGGTTGCAAGGCTCCAAGGGCCTGAGACTTACCTCAACTACACCCCAGCCTCAATGTCGTTGACATCGACGTGGTGATAAGGGACGTAACATGATGAAGTCACCTCAAGTTGGTTATAGCGACAAAACTCTACTTACACCTGGGTCACTGTCAATAGCTTCAATTAATACCAACCTTATTCATCGTGCACACCCTCGGCTCTCACATCTCACTTAAGTAAGTTCAAATTGATAGGGCATTCAGATTGACTCTCAGCCACAACTAGATATAACATGCAACACATCCTAGCCATACTAGTTTGCTCAAATACCGATCATATGTTTCAAGCAACATTCACCACATAAACATGTGTAGGTAAAGCATACAAATCACAATGTAAATATGCAACAAGCTCTGCTTGCCTTGCTCAAAATGCTCCTGGTCTTGGTCGATTTCAGGGGCTGGCTGTCCGTCCTCTTCGGGTTCTATTGCAAGCAACACGAAAGACCAGAAAAGAAACGACAAAAGAGAGCAATAAGGTCCAGCATGGATGCATGATGAAAAAAATGTTAGGTATGCATCTCTAATGTGACTTATGGATGTTAGAAACCCACTGCAACAAGAATTTCTCAATTTGGATTTATGGAATTTAAGTTGTTGTCCTAATAATGCATGCATGTCGGTTTACGTTCGATTTCAAGTTAGGTTGGAAAATTGGTATTCCCAGTAAATGGTCATGCCCAAAAATGTGTATACTATGGAAGTGCTCTGAAATACGAGTCTAACACAACTGGAATCACTCGATTTGGAGCTATAATCATCTAGTTATGAATTAGCGAAGAACGACGCTCGGAAGGGATGAATATATCTAAACTCAATTTGATCAGGATTTTATATTTCAAAATTTGAAATTCTGTCTGAACCAAGTTGTAGAGAATTTCATATGGTTTCCAAAAATATAAAGATTGCTAAATTTGGAGCTACGAGTCAAAAGTTACGCTAGTTTGAAGTTTATCGGAGAATCTAAACGAAACCCTAACCTTAATTCATTTTCGGGATTATTTTTCCGCGACAAAGGAAAATGCTATGCGCACCCGAACTGGTCTACGCTATCCCTATCCTTAGCCCAACCGACAGGTGGGGCCCTTTTGGGTGCTGACTGTGCTCGGGCAGCCAATCCCGAGCCGCCACGTCGCCCTCCTCTCCCTCACTCACTCTCTCTCTCTCGGGACCAGCGGCGCTCTTCGCCGGAGCTTCGTCGGAAAAGCCTCGGGGGCGCGAGGGGGCACGGCAAGGGTGGTCGGAGGCGGCGGAGCACGCGGGGCTTACCCCTGGTGGAGATTGAGGGAGTCGGGGAGGTGGAGGAGGTCGGAGGGTAGCTGGCGTCGGCGCTAACGGCGGCGACGACCGGAGCAGCGTCGGCGGGGAGCTTCGGGCTCGGATCTACGAAGAAAAGAGGAGGGGAAGGTGAGGGAGGAAACGGGTGTGCTCGGGAGCTCAGAGGAGAAGCCGGAGGCTCACCGGGGGCGGCGGAATTTCTCACCGGAGCGCCGGTCGGAGGCGGAGAAGAAAGCGACGCGGAGGAGGCGCTCGGGCACGGAGGGAGCTAGGGTTAAATGGGGGAGGGAGGAAGAGAGGCGGCCGGTCAGGACGCTGATTAAATACGGTGGTTGTCGGGGTGCCGCGGTGGCACCGCTGCCCAACTCCACCACCCGGCGGCGGCGACGTGGAGAATACAACCTGACAGGAGGGCCCCACCTGTCAGGGGGGAGAGGAAGCGCAAAAGAGCCGGGGCGTTTTCCGGAGGAGAAGGCAGAAATTGGCGAGAGGGGAGGCGGGTTTTGAGTTGGTGGGCTGGGCCGAGCGCGGCCTAAAAGGCCTCGGCCCAAGTCGAGCCCTTTTCTCTTTTCTTTTTATTTTTGATTTTTCTCATTCTCTAGCAACAGAGCCACTATTTGCTTGATTTTACCATCCAAACGAGCTCCAAATTATTTGAAATTTTTACACAAAGTTTAAAACTAAGTGTAGAACCTACCATAAAATTTTGGGACCATTTGGAGGTTTTTTGACCCAATTTTGAATTCAAATCCAATTTGGACCTAAAAATTGGTTTGAACTGCAGCTAGGTCCTAAAATATTCCAAAAATTCCAAAAATTTATATGTGGTTATAATTCCCATATTCATGGCTGTTTATAAATTTTTATAACTTTTCATCCAAAGAAATATCGTCTAATCATTGAATTACAATTCAGCCCTTTTGCAATTTGATTTCAATTCTTCAATTGAGTTAGCAAGGCATGGTGGCTTTGGATGAAATTTTTTTTGGGGGAGGGGGATTGCATGGTGATCCACTAAGGGGGTCACTAATCTCCTCCACCTACTATTACTAATGTTGATGTTTGATAACCCACATAAGTTGCTTGGTGTTTGCTAAAACTAACCACCGAGGATGAGATATGTACGTATTCTATAAAATATAATTTTATCCAACTTGAGTTTAAACAAGGGTGGATGCGGGGATGATGGCATGAATGCGAGATGCAATGCAAAAACCTAATCGCAGGAAATGGGTATTACAATGATGGTCTAGATGAACACTTGAATTCCCGAACCCTCCGACTGGACCGTCCAAACGAACCGTCCCAACGTACCGTCCCGAACACTCCAACCGGACCGTCTGGACAAACCATTCAACCCGACCATCCCGGACCCTAAAACGGACCATCCGGATGAAGGTCTAGAGCTCGTCTAGAATTCTCGAACTATCCGACCAAACCGTCCAACCGACCGCCCCGGACCCTCCAAACGGACTATACAGATGATGGTCCGGATCTCCTCTAGATGTCCCGAACCATCTGACCAAATCGACCAACCCGACCGTCCCGAACCCTCCAAACAGACCATCCTGATGATGGCCCAAATCTCATCTAGAAGTGCCAAACCATCTGACAAAATAGTCAAACCCGACCATCCCGGACCCTACTACCGGACCGTCCGGATGTTGGTCCAGATCTCCTCTAGAAGTCCTAAACCATCCAACTAAACTGTCCAAGTCGACCGTCCCGGACCCTCCAACCGGACCATCCAGATGATCATCACGATGTCCTCTACAAGTCTCGAACCCTCCGACTGGACTGTCCTGAACCCTCCAAACGGACCGTACAGAGGATGCGCGGATCTCGTCTAGAAGTCTCGAACCATCCGACCAAGCCGCCCAACCCGACTGTCCCGGACCCTCCAATCCGACCGTCCAGATGATGGTCCGGATCTCCTCTAAAAGTCCCAAACCAACCGACTGGACCGTACAAATAGACTGTCCTGGACCCTCCTACCGGACGGTCGGGCTATTGGTCCGGATGTACTCTAGAAGTCCCGAACCATCCGGCCAAACCATCCAACCCGATCATCCCGGATCCTCCAACCGGACCAACCGGATGATTGTTCGGAAGTCCTCTAGAAGTCCGAAACCATCCGACCAAACCGTCCAACCCGACCAGACCGTCCCGGACACTACAAACGGACCGTCCCAGACCTTCCAACCGGACGGTACGGATGATGGTTTGGATCTCGTCTAGAAATACGGAAGCATTGGAACAAACAGTCCAACCCGACCATTTCGGTTCCTCCAACTGGGCCGTCAGGATGAATGGCCGGAAGTCCTCTAGAAGTACCGAACCATTCGACCAAACAGTCCAACCCAACTGGACCATCCCGTACACTCCAATCGGACCATCCAGATTGTAATACCCACTTTACGATAAATAGGTATTTGCTCTGCATTCATGCATGCATGGCATTATCAGCACCCACACCTTATTTGAACTTAGTTGTATATCAATTTTACTTTATAGAATATGTTAATATCTCATCCTCGGTGGATGTTTATACAAACACCAATCAACTTATTCGAAGTATCGAACTTCGATAATAACGTTAGCAAGTGGTGGGGCCAGTGGACCCCGTCGACGAATCCCTCTACTAACCTCCCCCAACATCCACTTCCCAAGATTGCCCCAAGAACTCCATCAAAATTTTAGCTCGATAAGGTTTTCCGAGGACAAACCCTAAAGTGCCGAAGAGCTAGGGTTAAGAAAATGGACAAGCAAATGTGCATGAAAGTTTGTCAAACCTTTGGAATAGGCTTGAATATGACAATATTAGCTCCCTGCCAATTTTCAGAATTTTTGGGAAACCCTAAGGCCTATCTCTAGTTCAAGTCGTCGAATTAGGTCAAACCCTAGATTTGAACTAGACCCCCATTCAAATCAACTCCAAATTGGTTCAAACTCTTACAGTAGCTCAAGAATAATCTTAGGAGGGTCTGGTAAAAATTTCAGAAATTTTGGAGAGAGATTTGTACATAAAATGACAAGAGGAATGAATCTGTGGTCAAAGAAAAAGAAAAATGAAAAAGAAAAAGAAAAAGGGGCGCAGGCCGAGGCCTAATGGGCCGCCTCGGCCGGCCCACTTCCCCCGCGCGCGCGCCCTCCCCCTCTGCTCCCGCTGCCAGGCCGGCCCCGCCTGTCAGCCTCCTCCCTCTCTGCTGCCGCGCCCCCGGACCCACCTGTCATTCCTCCCCTTCCACGTCTTCCCCGCGGGCTGGTTGGAGTGGGCGGTGCCCCGCTCCCAAAAGCTGCGGTCCGAGCTGCCGCCGCCCTTTAAAAGCCGCGTCCCGACCAGCTCTCCTCCCCCCCTCGTCCAGCTCCCGAAACCCTAGCCTCCTCTCCCTCTGTTTCCCCGCGCCCTAGTTTCTTCCCCATCTCCGGTCACTGAACTCCGACGAGGAATTAATCGCAGTCCAGTGAAGCCCCGACCTCCCCGACAAACTCCCTAGCTTCCCTACCTTCTCCTCCACCTGCCTACCTCCTCTGCGCTCCAGATCTGCGCCGGAATCACCGACCTCGTCGCCTTCGTCCTTAGGTCCGGCCAGACCTCCGACGAGCTCCCGAGCGCGCGCTGGTTCTCCTCTCCTCCCATTTTCTTTCACCCGAGTCTCCTTTCTTCCCCCTTAACTCCCTCCGCTCCTTTTCTTCGCAGACTCGAGCTCCGACGCCCCTCTCCACCGGTCACCGAGGGACCTCGCCGCCAGTCGTCCTCGCCAGAGCTCCTCCGACCTCCTCCTCCCTCCTGAATCACCGAAACATCCTCAGGGTAAGCTCCCGGTCCTCGGGCCATTTTTCCCGAGGCTAATCGGGCGCTGGAGCCAGCTCCGACGAGCTCTCCGGCGAGCCTCCGCCGCCTGGACCTCGCCTCCGGCCGGTCCCGAGAAGAGAGAGAGAGAGAGGGAAGCAGGGGTGGGACGCGTGGAGTGCTCGGGTTGCTTCCCCGACCACCCGAGCCACTGACAGAGGGGTCCCACCGCCTGCTGACGTGGATAAAGGGGTGGAATCCCTGGGTAGCTTCTCGGGTGTACGCTGGAAATGGGGTTTAGTCTGGGTAGGTCTCGGGTGGGTTTAGCAATTAGGGTTTCGTTGGTTTAGGGGGGGTTTTGAATGAAATTTCAAACATGCATAACTTTCAAACCACTCATCCAAATTTGATAAATTTTATATGTCTGGAAAGCTTATGAAATTCTCTACAATATGGCTGAATCAAAAATTAATTTTGAGCACATGCACACACCGATATCTAGGGTTGTTGTTTAGCCTCCGTCGAGGGTCGATAAACCCTAACTTCGCAACCCTAACTCCAATTTCGATAAGCTTTACAGTTCTGGAATCCTTACGAGAATTCCTACGACTTGGAGCAGCTAGATGTCCATTAGGAACAAATGCACAGTATGACTTGGTAGGGTGCTAGCGTTAGACCTTTTCGTCGCCGTATCTCGTTAAACCCTAACTCGACGCTTCGTAACTTACTACTCGTAACTCCGAATCGAGTAATTCCAAATGCGTTAGTCAGGTATTCCAGAGCACTTCTAAGTTATAAATAATTGAGTCCATGCCACTCCAACATGAATAGTCACCTTTAAACCCTAGTTCGCAACTGAACACATCTGAATATGCATGTAGGTTACGCTAACTATTTAACACTCACGAGTTCAACATAAGAAACTTTCGCTACCTTAGACTCGTAACATCAGTATATAGGTGATCAACCCATTACTTGCATCAACCCTCATGCATACATGCTGAGCTCATGGTTTTCATTATCGTTTGTTTCCGGTACCCGATTTCCTTGCACTAGAGCTCGAAGAAGGAGACCTCCAGGCCCACGACTCAACGCAGGATCAGGAACAGTTCGAAGAAGGCAAGCAGAGCTTGTTGCATCTTTTATTCGTCCAGTACCTGTTTTACTTATCTATATGTTGATGTGTGGATTGATTGCTCAGAAATTGTGGTCGAATTCGGTTAAACTAGCATGACTAGGGTATACGGTGAGTTATGTCTGGTCATGGTTGAAGTTAACCCGATGCACTAATTACTTGAACATACTAAGGTAAGATGTGAGAGCCGAAGGGAAAGTGTCAGATGGATAAAGTTGGTATCATTGGAGGAGCCTGGTGCGACTAGGTGTAAGAAGTTGTCGCGATACCAACCCTGAGGTGACTCCATCGTGATTACTCCCCTTGTCACGCGTGGACGTTAGCGGCATCGAGGCTGGGGTGTAGTTGAGGTAAGACTGAGACCCTTGGAGACTTGCAACCTCCAAGGGTTAAGGCACTCTTTGCACTCAGGGTGATTGATGGCCGGTAACGATCCGAGAGATTACATGAAAATGTGTGGATGTTGGATGAATTTGGATTTGACCTAGGGGCTGCCCTAACTGAGTTGGATTATGTGAGATGGATTCATTTAGAGTGAACTCATGGGCTGCCCCAATGGAATTGGAATTGTTAATGTGGTCTCGTGGTGACTTGTTTATGATATGTTTGTATCCTGAGTCAGGCTGTTGCTTATCTGGTCTTTATCTCCTCTGGTTATGTTATTTTCTTAACTTATATATTGTTACTCTGAGAAGCATCATGTTTAATTGCTGTTATACTAGTATGAGTAGGACATCTAATCAAGCACGAATAAGTCTTGCGAGTACCCCGTACTCACCTAGGACATTCCTAGATCATTGCAGGTGAGCCAGCGGTCGAAGAATTCTTCGATGATGTCTAGTGCATAGTTTCCTTGGTTGGCTATCGGCTCAGGGGTTTTCTGTGGCTTTTGGTCAGCGGTCATCGCACCGCTGTGGGACTCCTTTACTTTGCTTCCGCTGTCGCTTAATTTCCCGTACTCGGATATGTTTCCGGTTATGACCGACTGATGTAAACTTTAAGTCCGATGTGGACAGTTACTGTATTATCGTAATTTAGTGCTTTGTTGTGATATCCGAGTTGTTACTTGCGGTTGTCCATGTACAATGCGTGTATGTGATGAAGTATGTGGGCAACTGTGCAGCGGTATTATTGCGCGCTAGGATTGCGTTTCGTGATGGCAGAGGTGAGCGAACCACTAGCCTGGTGTAGCTTTGGCTGAGTCGATCCAGGGGATTCGTCCCGTACTTGCTGAGCCTCCTACGACCGTCACGCCTCGCGCTGACGGCAGAGCAGAGCTGGATCCTCCCAGAGTCGCACCTCGTGGCTAGTTAAGGTTGAGGGGATGCATATCCCGGGCTCTAGTCCTCCTATGACTATCGCGGAGCGCAGCCTTAGTACGCGGTATTACCCCTTCACCGGCATCTGGGATCTGTATGTGGTTCTGGGAAGATTGGTCGCTTCCGGCCGGCCCGCGTTGGTCGGGTGTCGGATCGCTCCGCCTCGGTGCGTACGGCGCAGGTACCGTGCCACCGGGCTGACGAGTCCTTCGGCCCTTGGCGACTTCGCGTTCCCCTAATCACATGTGGATTCCGGGTCCGTGACACAGATGATGCTCCGGATCTCCTCTAGAAGTTCTGAACCCTCCGACCAACCGTCCAACCTGACCATCCCAGACCCTACAAACAGACAGTCTGGATGATGGTCTGGATCTAGTCTAGAAGTCCCCAATCATCCGACCAAACCGTCCAACCCGACCGCCCCGGACCCTCCGAACGGACCATCCGGATGATGGTCCGGATGTGCTATACATGTCCCAAACCATCCGACCAAATCATCCAACCCGACCGTCCTGGACCCTCCACACGGACCGTCCAGATGATGGCCCGAATCTCATCTAGAAGTGCAGAACCATCCGACAAAACAGTCAAACCCGACCGTCCCAAACCCTCCTACCGGACTGTCTGGATATTGGTTCAGATCTCCTCTAGAAGTCCTGAACCATCCGACCAAACCATCAAAGCCGACCGTCCCGGACCCTCCAACCAGACCATCCGGATGATCATCAGGATGTCCACTAGAAGTCCCGAACCCTCTGGTTGGACTGTCTTGAACCCTCCAAACGGACCGTGTAGATGATGGCCCGAATCTCATCTAGAAGTGCCGAACCATCCGACAAAATAGTCAAACCCGACCGTCCCAAACACTCCTTCCGGACTATCCGGATATTGGTCCAGATCTCCTCTAGAAGTCCCGAACCATCCGACCAAACCACCCAACCCGACTATCCCGGACCCTCCAACCCGACCGTCCCGGACCGTCCAACCCGACTGTCCGGATGATGGTCCGGTTCTCCTCTAAAAGTGCCAAACCAACCAACTAGACCATACAAATAGACCATCCTGGACCCTCCTACCGGACCATTCATCCAAATCATCCAACCTGATCATCTAGGACCCTCCAAACGTTCCAGATGGTCCGGATCTCCTCTAAAAGTACGGAACCATCCGACCGAACCGTCCAACCGGACCGTCCCGGACGTCCAACCGGACCATCCGGATGATGGTCCGGATGTCCTCTTGATGTCCCGAACCATCCAACCAAACCGTCCAAGCCGCCCGTCCCGGACACTCCAACCGTACCGTCATGATGATGGTCCGGATCTCCTCTAGTAGTCCTGAACGATCCAACCGAACCGTCAAAACGGACCGTCCCGGATACTCCAACCGGACCGTCCAGATGATGGTCCAGATCTCCTCTAGATGTCCCGAACCATCCGACCAAATCGACCAACCCGACCCTCCCGGACCCTCCAAACGGACCGTCCTGGACCTGCTAAGAGGACCGTCTAGATGATGGTCCAGTTTTACGCTAGAAGACCCGAACCATCCTGCCAAACCGTCAAACCAGAACATCCCAGACCCTTCTACCGGACCGTCCGGATGATGCTCTGGATCTCCTATGAAAATCCCGACCCGCCCGACAGCACCTTCCAAACGGACCGTCCCGAACACTCCAACTGGACCGTCTGGATGATGGTCCACATCTCCTAAGTCCCAAACCATTAGACCAAACCATCCAACCTGACCACCCCGGACCCTCCGAATGGACCATCTGGATGATGGGCCAGATCTCCTCTCGAAGTCCCGAACCATCCGACTAGACCATCCAACCCGACTGGACCGTCCAGGACAATACAAACGGACCGTCTCGGACCCTCCAACCGGACAGTCTGGATGATGGTCTGGCTCTCCTCTAGAAGTCCCAAACCATCCGACTAAATCGTCCAACCCGACCATCCCGGACCCTCCAAACGGACCATCAAGATGATAACCCCAATCTCACCTAGAAGTCCCGAGCCATCCAACCAGACCGTCCAGATAATGGTCCGGATCTCCTCTAAATGTCCCGAACCATTCGGCCAAATCGTCCAACCTGATCGTCCAGGACCCTCCAAACAGACCGTCCGGATGATGGTCCGGATCACCTCTAAAAGTACCGAACCATCCGACCGAACCGTCCAACCTGACTGTCCTGGACAGTCCAACCGGACCGTCCGGATGATGGTCCAGATCTCCTCTTGATGTCTCGAACCATCCGACCAAATGGACCAACCCGACTATCCCGGACCCTTCAAACGGACCGTCTAGATCATGGCCCTGATCTCATCTAGAAGTCTTGAACCATCTGACAAAATAGCCAAACCCGACCGTCCCGGACCCTCCTACCGGACCGTCCGGATCTTCTCTAGAAGTCCTGAACCATCTAACCAAACCGTCCAGGCCAACTGTCCCGGACCCTCTAATTGGACCGTCCAGATGATGCTACGGATCTCCTCTAGAAGTCCCGAACCATTCGACCAAACCGTCCAACCTGACCGTCTCGGACCCTACAAACCGACCATCCGGATGATGGTCCGGGTCTCGTCTAGAATTCCCGAACTATTCGACCGAACCATCCAACTCGATCGCCCCAGACCTTCCAATCGGACTGTCAGGATGATGGTCCGGATCTCCTCTAGAAGTCCCGAACCATCCAACCAAACCGTCCAAGCCGACCGTGCCGGACACTCCAACCGTACCGTCATGATGATGGTCCAGATCTCCTCTAGTAGTCCCGAACGATCCAACCGAATCGTCTAAACGGACCGTCCCGAATACTCCAACCGAACCGTCCGGATGATAGTCCAGATCTCCTGTAGATGTCCCGAACCATCCGACAAAGTCGACCAACCCGACCCTCCCGGACCTTCCAAATGGACCGTCCTGGACCTGCCGAGAGGACTGTCTAGATGATGGTCCATTTCTACTCTAGAAGTCCCGAACCATCCTACCAAACTGTCAAACCGGAACATCCTAGACCCTTCTACCGGACCGTCCGGATGATGCTCCGGATCTGCTCTGAAAATCCCAACCCTCCCTAATGGCACCGTCCAAACGGACCGTCCGGATGATGGTCCACATCTCCTCTAGAAGTCCCAAACCATTAGACCAAACCGTCCAACCCGACCGCCCCAGACCGTCCAAACGGACCGTCCAGATGATGGGCCAGATCTCCTCTCAAAGTCCCGAAACATCTGACCAAACGTTCCAACCCAACTGGACCATCCCGGACACTACAAACGGACTGTCCCGGACCCCCCAACCGGACCGTCCGGATGATGGTCTGGCTCTCCTCTAGAAGTCCCGAAACATCTGACCAAATCATCCAACCCGACCGTCCCGCACCCTCCAAACGGACCATCTAGATGATAGCCCCGATCTCATCTAATAGTCCCGAGCCATCCAACCGTACCATCCGGATGATGGTCCGGATCTCCTCTAAATATCCCGAACTATTCGGCCAAATCATCCAAGCTGATCGTCCAGGACCCTCCAAACGGATCATCTAGATGATGGTCCGGATCTCCTCTAGAAGTACCGAACCATCCGACCGAACCATCCAACCTGACCGTCCCGGACAGTCCAACTGTACCGTCCGGATGATGGTCCGGATCTCCTCTTGATGTCCCGAACCATCTGACCAAATGGACCAACCCGACTGTCCTGCACCCTCCAAACGGACCGTCCAGATGATGACCCTGATCTCATCTGGAAGTCCTGAACCATCGGACAAAACAGCCAAACCCGACCATCCCGGACCCTCCTACCGGACCGTCCGGATCTCCTCTAGAAGTCCTAAACCATCTGACCAAACCGTCCATGCTGACTATCCCGGACCCTCCAATCGGACCGTGTAGATGATGGTATGGATCTCCTCTAGAAGTCCCGAACCATCCGACCAAACCATCCAACCCGACCGTCCCGGACCCTACAAACGGACCATCCGGATGATGGTCCGGATCTCGTCTAGAATTCCCGAACTATTTGACCAAACCATCCAACCCAATCACCCCAGACCCTCCAAACGGACCATCCGAATGATGGTCCGGATCTCCTCTAGAAGTCCCGAACCATCCAACCAAACCGTCCAAGCCGACCGTCCCAGACACTCCAACCATACTGTCATGATGATGGTCCGGATCTCCTTTAGTAGTCCCGAACGATCCAACCGAACCGTCCAAACGGACCATCCCGGATACTCCAACTGGACTATCCGGATGATGGTCCAGATCTCCTCTAGACGTCTCGAACCATCCGACAAAATCCACCAACCCGACCTGCCGAGAGGACCGTCTAGATGATGGTCCAGTTCTACTCTAGAAGTCCCGAACCATCCTACCAAACTGTCAAACCAGAACATCCCAGACCCTTCTACCGGACCGTCCGGATGATGCTCCGAATCTCCTCTGAAAATCCTGACCCCCCACGACAGCACCGTCCAAATGGACCGTCCTGAGCACTCGAACCGGACCACCCGGATGATGCTCCGGATCTCCTCTGAAAGGCCCGACCCCCCACCCCCCCCATAGCACCGTCCAAACAGACCGTCCTGAACACTCCAACCGGACCATCCGGATGATGGTCCAAATCTCCTCTAGAAGTCCCAAACCATTAGACCAAACCGTCCAACCCAACCGCCCCGTACCCTCCAAACGGACTGTCCGGATGATGGGCCAGATCTCCTCTCGAAGTCCCAAACCATCCGACCAAACCATCCAACCCGACCGGACCGTCCCGGACAATCCAACTGGACCGTCGAGATGATGGTCTGGCTCTCCTCTAGAAGTCCCGAACTATCTGACCAAATCGTCCAACCCGACCATCCTGGCCCCTCCAAACGGACCGTCTTGGACCTGCTGAGAGGACCGTCTAGATGATGGTCCACTTCTACTCTAGAAGTCTCGAACCATCCTAACAAACTGTCAAACCAGAACATCCCATACCCTTCTACCGGACCATCCGGATGATGCTCCGGATCTCCTCTGAAAATCCCGACCCCCCGACAGCACCGTCCAAACGGACTGTCCTGAACACTCCAACCGGACCGTCCGGATGATGGTCCGGATCTCCTTTAAAAGTACCGATCTATCCGACTGAACTGTCCAACCCGACCGTCCTAGATAGTCCAACAGGACCGTCCAGATGATGGTCCGGATCTCCTCTTGATGCCCCGAACCATCCGACCAAATCGACCAACCTGACTGTCCCGGACCCTCCAAATGGACTATCCAGATGATGGCCCTAATCTCATCTAGAAGTCCTGAACCATCTGACAAAATAGCCAAACCCGACCGTCTTGAACCCTCCTATCGGACCGTTCGGATCTCCTCTAGAATTCCTGAACCATTTGACCAAACCATCCGAGCCGGCTATCCCGGACCCTCCAATCGGACCGTCTGGATGATGGTACGGATCTCCTTTAGAGGTCGCGAACCATCCGACCAAACCGTCCAACCCGATCATCCTGGAGCCTACAAACGGACCATCCGGATGATAGTCTGGATCTCGTCTAGAATTCCTGAACTATCCGACCGAACCATCCAACCCGATCGCCCCGGACCCTCCAGACGGACCGTTCAGATGTGGTCCAGATCTCCTCTAGAAGTCCCGAACCATCCAACCAAACCATCCAAGCCGACCGTCCTGGACAATCCAATCGTACCGTCATGATGATGGTCCGGATCTCCTCTAGTAGTCCCGAACAATCCAACCAAAACCATCCAAACGGACCATCCCGGATACTCCTAGCAGACAGTCTGGATGATGGTCCAGATCTCCTCTAGACGTCCCGAACCATCCGACCAAACCGTCCAACCCAACCATCCCGGATCCTCCAACCCGACCGTCCGGCTGATTGTCCGGATGTCATCTAGAAGTCCCGAACCCTCTGACCAGACCATCCAAATAGACCGTCCCAGACACTCGAACTAGACCGTCCAGATCTCCTCTGGAAGTCCCGAAACATCTGACCAAACCGCTCAACCCGACCGTCCGGGGCCCCCCAACCCGACCGTCCAGATGATGGTTCGGATGTCCTCTAGAACTCAAGAACTCTCCGACCGGATAGTCTAAACGGACCGTCCCGGAAACTCCGATTGGACCATTCGGATGATGTACCAGATCTCCTCTAGAAGTGACTAACCATCCGACCAAACTGTCACGGACCCGGAATTGCATATGATTAGGGGAATGAATGATCGTCAAGGGCCGAAGGACCAGTCGACCTGGTGGCACGGTACCTGCGCCGTACTCACCGAGGCGAAGTGATCTGACACCTGACCAACGCAAGCCGGCCGGAAGCGACTAAACTTCCCAGAACCACATACGATTCCCTGATCCGGTGAAGGTTTAGAGTCGTTCTCGGATTCTACCACGCAAAGCAAGGTCGGAGGAGCCCGGCGATTCTACCCACACCCTAACCTAGCTCGGAAGCTAGTGGGTCGCTCGAAAGCTCGGTAGAACCCACCCACACCCTGCCTGGCCGGTACAGCATCTCAGCCAGCGGGTCACTCAACCGATTCCTGCTCGACATAGTAAAAAGGGGAACAACCGTAACTCTTCACGGCATACCCATACACTTCATATCATACACGCATTGTATATGGGCAGCCCACATAACATCTTGTACATCACAACAAAGCACTACGATATGATAATAATACTAGTTGTCCACGTTGTGAACAAATATTACATCACTCGGCCATACCCGAAAGGTTTAGTCGAATCCATAAAGTAAAACGAGTAGCAGCGGAAGAACTAAACAAGACCCACAGCGGCGTATCGGCCACTGCCCAAAACATTCCCACAACAGTCCCATAAGTCGAACACTACCGAGGAAACACAAGTTCAAGCGTCGTCAAAATAGTCTTCAACCACCGGTTCACCTGCAAGCTCTAGGAATAACCTAGGTGAGTACAAAAGTACTCGCAAGACTTATTCATGCTTGATTAAATACCTACACATGGATTTACTACAACAGGAGTAAACATGATGCTTCTAAGAGTAACAATATACAAATTAAGAACATAGCATTAACAGGGTGAAGTAAAGACAAAGTAGATAACAGGCTAATTTAGGGTACATACGAATCATAAACAAATCACCACAAGATCCAATCAACAATTCCAAGTCCTTTGGGGCAGCCCATGAGTCCAATCCAAAAGCATCCGTTTAACATACTCCAATTCAATTAGGGCAGCCCCTATGTCAAATCCAAACCGATCCATCAT
This sequence comes from Stipa capillata, assembly GCA_019208055.1. Lineage (NCBI taxonomy): Eukaryota > Viridiplantae > Streptophyta > Magnoliopsida > Poales > Poaceae > Stipa > Stipa capillata. The sequence goes on from JAGXJF010005919.1 coordinate 167,197, forward strand.
ACACACATTTTCATTTAATCTCTCGGACCGCTACCGACAACTCAACCACTACAGGTGTAGTGAGTGCATAACCACAAGGAGGTAGCGAGCCTCCAAGGGGCGTGGAGACTTACCTCAACTATACCTCAGCGTTGGTTCCCACTAACGTTCCCGCGTGATAAGGGATTGTGGCACGCTGAAAATAGGGTTGGTGTGGCGACAAAACTCTACTTACTCCTGGGTCGCCGTCAAACTACAATGAACACCAACCGTACCCATTGTGCACGCCCTCGCTCTCCCAACTCACTTAAGCAATTTAGTTGAAGAGCCATTAGATGTTCTCAAGGTAAGACACATCCTAAACATACTAGTGTGCTCAACCTCACACATGGCATTCAAGCAATCATTCACCATAAGCACACATAAATAGGGCATACACAAGAGTACGGAAAGTAAAGATGCAACAAGCTCTGCTTGCCTTTCTCTGGTTGTTCCTGATCTTGCGTGGAGTCGTAAGCCGGGTGGTCTCCTTCTTCAGGCTCTTTTATAAATAATATGAAGCACCGGAAAAGAAACGATAAAAGGGAAAATTAAGATTCAGCATGTATGTATGGTAAATGATGATAAACATGCATGACTAAGATGAGGCAATCCTAAGGATACTAGGGTTTTGGTGTTACGACAACTTCTTAGGTGACGTGAGTAGGGACTAGGGTGTCACCCTAGTAGTGTAGGTATGCATGAGAAATGATGCCAATGCTAGTAAAGGACTTCTAAGATGTGTTGGTGGTGTTAGGGTCCCACAACAGCGAGCATTGCTCCGACTAACCTAGTAGAAGTGAACTTGTAACCCTAACTTTATGTATGTCATTTTATGCAGTGATTAGCTATAGTGGGGATTCGCTAAACAGTGAGTGGAAACACTGTAAAGTATTGGTTCTATGAAAGTGTTCTGTGATATAAGTCTAACGCAGCTGATATCACTAGATTTAGGGTTATACTCATCGATTTAGGAGCTACCGACGAAATCGTACGAATAACGGTGCTTCGAAGCAAACTCAAGTGGATCTGTATTTTATATTTAAATTCTTGAAGTTTTGTTCTAACCATGTTGTAGGAAATTTCACAAGCTTTCCAACGGTATAAAATTTGCTAAAATCCGAGCTACGGTTTGAAAGTTATCGCAATTCGAAGTTTGTCGGAAACTCTAATTCAAACCCTAACCCTAGCTACGAGAACTAATTTGCTAAGTCACCCGAGAGCTACCCGGGGCAATTCCAAATTTCCTACGCGCACCCGGCCGAAGTTCACCCCAAATCCTCAGCCCATAACCTCAACCCACTGACTTGCGGGACCCGCATGAGTACCCGTGGCCAAATGAAAAGAGGCCACGTGGCCTCATCACTCCCTCACCCACTCCCTCTCTTTTCTCTCCCCTGGACCCGACCGGAGGACGGGCTCTAGCGGCGGCGCACTCGCCGGAACATCGCCGGAGAAGGCTCGGGTGCGGGCTAGGGCACCTGAGGCTGGGGAGGGAAGGGCAGGAGCATCGGGGCCTCACCCCGAATCCAATGCGCCGGTGCAGAGGGGCGGAGGGCCACTGGAGACGGCTGGCGACGATGACCGGCGGCGAGAAGCTTCGGGCGGCGGTGGCAGGCTGCTCCGGGCGTAGATCTGTGAAGAGGAGCACACGGGGTTTTAGCGGAGGAGATGGGGAGGCTCGGGGAAGAAGAAATGGGGGAGGGGAAGGACCGAAGCGTGCTTGCGAGCTCGTCGGGGTGTTGGCCGGAGACGAAGAAGAAGAAGATGACGAAGGCTTTCTGGGCACCGACCTACAGAGGAGAGGGGAAGAGGAGGTTAAGGGAGGAGAGGGGAATCCCGGAGAGGAGGTACGGGTGGTCGGGGCTCACCGGAGGGAGCGGGATTGCTCACCGGAGATGAGGAGGCTGGCGGCGCCGGTGAGAAATTGAGCTCGGGAGAAGGGGGAATGGAAGCTAGGGTTAGCGGAAATGACGGAGGGATGTCCGAGCGGGCTATTTAAGGGGTGGCGCGGTCGGAACGGTGGTGGATCCACCGCCCACGCCGGCCTACCGACGTCGGGGACGTGGAGGGCGAGCTCTGGCGAGTGGGGCCCGGGCGACAGGTGAGAGAGAGGAGGGAAGGGAGGGGATGACAGGCGGGACCCTGGCGTCAGAGAGAGAAGGGATGAGGGGGGGTTCTGGCGGGATGAAGTGGGCCGGCCGAGGCGGCCCAACGGGCCTCGGCCTTTTCTTTTTCTTTTAACATTTTCCTTTTTCTTTTTATGGGGCAGCAGAATCAGTATTTGTGTCATTTTATGTGCAAATATTTATCCAAAAATTCTGAAATTTTTACAGGAGATTCAAAATTATCTATAGGACCTACTGTGAAAATTTGAAATGATTTGGAGCTGGTTTGAACTGGTCTCTAGTTCAATTCTCAGATTTGACCTAATTCGGCGTTTGAACTAGAACTAGGTCCTAAACTTCTCCAAAAATTCTGAAATTTGGCATGGAGCTAATATTTCCATATTCAAGGCCATTCCCAAAGTTTGGCAAAATTTTATACATATTAACCTGCCCATTTGCTTAACCCTAGTTTTCATCTCTTTTAGGGTTTGAAATCGGAGTCCGATGGAGCTATCATTTTCGGATGATCTTGTGGATGAAATGTTGGGGGAATGGTTCCACCCTAGGGACCTTAGATCTCGATCACCTAACATTGCGAGAACCTTGGGTTGATAACCGGAATAAGTTGATTGGTGTTTGTATAATTTCCACCGAGGATGAGATATGTACATATTCTATAAAACATAATCATATTGCATTTAAGTTTAAATAAGGTGCGTGTGGGGGATGATAACATGTATGCATGGATGCAAGACAAAGACCTAATTATCGACTTTGGGTATTACAAAACCTACCCCCCTTAAAAAGATCTCGACCCGAGATCTCTAACGGTCGACAAACAATGTTGGAAACTCGGTCTTGAGCCATTCTTCACGTTCCCAGGTAGCTTCATCTTCAGTATGGTTGCTCCACTGAACCTTGAAGAACTTGATGGTGCGATTCCGGGTTTTGCACTCGGACTCATCGAGAATGCACACTGGGTGTTCTCGATACGTAAGATCTTCATGTAGTACTTCAATCTCAGGGTTGATCTTCGTCTCGGGGATGCGATGGCAAGCTTTCAGCTGGGACAGATGGAAGACATTATGCAGTTGGGATAGCTCAGGAGGTAGTTCCAACTGATAGGCCACGGTCCCTCATTTGGCTAAGACTCGATATAGACCGATATAACGAGGAGCTAACTTTCCTTTCATTGCAAAGCGGCGAACACCTCTGCATGGGGTGACCTTGAGGTACACGTTATCCCCAATCTGAAATGTAACTTCTCGGCGATGAGGATCGGCATAGCTTTTCTGCCTGGACTGAGCTTCACGAAGACGCTCTCGAATGAGTTGGACTAAGTCTTCGGCTTCCTCAATCAGATTAGGTCCAAAGAATTGCCTCTCGCCGGTCTCGGACCAGTTCAATGGAGTCCTACATTTCCTTCCATAAAGTACCTCAAAGGGTGCCATACCGAGACTGGCTTGATAGCTGTTATTGTAGGCAAACTCCGCATATGGCAAACAGTCTTCCCAATTGGAACCCAATGTGAGAGCACATGACCTCAACATGTTCGCAAGAATTTGATTTGTCCTCTCAACTTGACCTCCGGTTTGAGGATGAAAAGCAGTGCTGAAAGACAGAGAAGTCCCCATAGCCTCGTTTAAGCATTTCCAGAACCGGCTGGTGAACTGGGTGCCGCGATCTGAAATGATCCTGACGGGGACACCATGGAGGCAAACGATCCGGGAAATATACAATCTCGCCAGTTGGCTCACTTTATGGGTGGTTTTCACTGGGATGAAGTGAGCGACCTTGGAGAGGCGATCCACAATCACCCATATGGCATCGTTGCCCTTCAGAGATTTCGGCAAACCAACTACAAAATCCATACCAATATCTTCCCATTTCCACTCGGGAATAGGGAGTGGCTGAAGCAGGCCCGCTAGTCTCTGATGCTCGGCCTTCACACGACGGCACACGTCGCACTCGGCAACATATTGAGTGATCTCCCACTTCATTCGGGTCCACCAAAATTGGCGACGAAGGTCTTGGTACATCTTGGTACTGCCAGGATGAATGGCCAACGGGGAGTTGTGTGCTTCATGAAGGATTAGGTCCTTTAGTTGCTGGTCCTTGGGCACCACGAGTCTTTTTCCAAACCACAGTACTCCATTCTCATCTTCGGTGAAGCAGGTCGCGGTACCGTCCTTTACTTTTTCCCTGATTTTCTGCATCCCGACATTCTGAGCTTGGGTAGCCTTGATTTGGTCCTCTAAGGATGGTTTTACCTCAAGAGTGGCGAGGGTACCTTGCTCAACTATCTCCAGATTGAGCCATTGAAATTCTTCATGAAGGGGTGGTTGTTGCTCCATAATCATGATGTTGTTGCAATAAGCCTTCCGGCTTAGTGCATCGGCAACGACGTTGGCCTTACCAGGGGTATAGTTTAGACCCAAATCGTAGTCCTTAATGAGCTCAAGCCATCTTCTTTGGCGAAGGTTCAGATCTGGTTGGGTGAACAAATATTTCAAACTCTTATGGTCAGAATAGATTTCGCAGCGATTACCGATGAGGTAACCGTGCCAAATTTTCAGGGCATGCACTACGGCAGCTAATTCCAAATCATGGGTGGGGTAGTTGGCCTCATGAGGATGCAATTGACGTGAAGCATAAGCTACCACGTGGCCTTCTTGCATGAGGATGCAACCTAACCCATTCCGAGAGGCATCACAATAAACTTCGAAATCCTTGTGGACGTCTGGGAGGGTAAGCACTGGGGCTGTGGTTAGCTTCTTCTTGAGCTCTTGGAAACTCTCTTCACATTTGTCGGACCACACAAACTTCTTGTCCTTCTTTAACAGTTCGGTCATTGGCTTTGCTATGGAAGAGAAACCTTCGATGAACCGACGGTAATAGCCTGCCAGACCTAGAAAACTGCGAATCTGGGTAACTGACCTCGGCTGCTTCCATTCTTGGACGGCTTGCACTTTGCTCGGGTCCACCGCGACACCTGTAGCTGATAGTACATGGCCCAAGAACTCCACTTGGTGCTTCCAAAACTCACACTTTGAGAATTTGGCATACAGACGATGCTCACGGAGTTTGTCGAGTACCATTCTCAAGTGATCTTCATGCTCCGGTTCAGATTTGGAGTAGATGAGGATGTCATCGATGAAGATGACAACAAATCAATCAAGATACTCCATGAATACTGAGTTCATGAGTTGTGTAAAGGTAGAAGGGGCATTGGTTAACCCGAAGGACATAACGGTGTACTCGTATGACCCGTAACGAGTAGTGAAGGCTGTTTTTGGAATGTCTTCGAATCTGATCTTTATCTGGTGGTAGCCCAATCTGAGGTCAATTTTGGAGAAGACACATGCTCCGGTCAATTGATCGAATAGGTCATCAATCCTGGGGAGAGGGTATTTGTTCTTCACCGTGAGCTCATTCAACGGACGGTAATCAACTACCATCCTTAGGCTTGAATCCTTCTTCTTCACAAACATTGCAGGACAACCCCACAGTGATGAACTAGGTCGGATGAAACCCTTTTCCTCAAGCTCTTGGAGTTGCTTCTTCATCTCTATCAATTCATTCGGTGGTATCCGATACGGGCGCCTTGACACATGAGCGGTTCCAGGTGGAAGATCGATGACGAACTCCACTGCACGATCAGGGGGCATACCTGGTAGTTCCTCGGGGAAGACATCTGGGTATTCGCATACCACAGAGACACGCTCAATCCCCTGGTCCTGGGTACCACTCAGGGCAAAGAGACATCCTGATGGGGACGAGGACACGAACATCACTTCTTTACCGGAATCAAAGGTAAGGGACACTGATCTTCCGGCACAGTCTATCTTGGCTTTATGCTGGATCAACCAATTCATGTCTAATATAACATCTAATCCTGCTGATCCCAGAACTACCATGTTGGCCAGAAAGGATTCCCCACCAATTTCTATCTTAACACCCTCACAGACAGACTCGGTTCTCAGTTCCGAACTAGGCGTTGCAATAAGGAGGGGAGGATGCAATGCTGATGATGGAACATGATTCTCATGCACAAATTTGTGGGATATGAATGAATGGGATGCTCCGGAATCAAAAAGAACGGTGGCAGGAGTTGAGTTCACGGAGAGCGTACCCAGCACCACCTCTGGCGCATCCTGTGCTTCCTCGGCTGTGACATGGTTCACTCTGCCACGGCCGGGGACTTGGGGCTTGGTAGGCACTGATCCTTTGACTTGGGGACTTCCTCTTGTCTGCCCTTGCTGCAGGTTGGGGGCATAGGTGTTTCCCGTGCGTGGAAGAGAGCAGTGGTTTGCAAAGTGCCTCAGGTTCCCGCAATTGTAGCATCTAACCTTGCATAAGTCAGGTAAAGGTCGCTGCTGTCCTCCCTGAGGACGAGGCTGAGAACTTTGTTGCTGGGGACGCGGCGCATAACCCTGGGGCCTTGGTGGATATTGCCCCGAAGGACGGGGTGGTGGTTGCTGCTGCCACACCTGTGGCTTCTATGAACTGCTGGCAGCCAATCTCTGCATTTCTCTCTCGCGCTTGCGAGTCTGATGGAGTGCTGATTCTTTTGCCTCTATCTGGACTGCCTTATCAACCAGATGTTGGAAGTTACGCACGTCAACTGCGGCGAGCCTAGCCTGCATCTCTTCATTTAGCTTGCCCATGAACTTCTCCACTCTGTCTTCATCCGTAGACACCTCTCGTGGTGCATACCGTGCGAGATGGTTGAACTCGTGCAGAAATTCCAAGACGGATTTCTTGCCTTGATGGAGATCCCTGAATTCCTCTTTCTTCAATGCCATAACACCTGAAGGGATATGGAACTCATGAAATCCTTTTCGGAACTCGTCCCACGTGACCACATGGCCCTGCGCTTGCATGGCGAGGAAGTTTTCCCACCAATCTGCAGCGGCTCCTTCGAGGTAGTGGGAGGCGAAGTTGACCTTGTCAGCCTCCACACACTGAGCTAGCTGAAGCTTCCTCTCGATTGTCCAGATCCAATTATCTGCCTCTAGAGGGTCATCAGCTCAGTCGAAGGTCGGCGGTTGGGTCCGCTGAAACTCGGATAGGCCGCCTCGAGCTTGTCCACCTCCTGCGCCTTGGTTGCACGCGAGCTGCTCCAGAATCCTATTCTGGTTCACAAGCAGGTCCGCGATACTGGGCTGCTGAGGAGGGGGTGGCACTTCCTCCTCCTCACGTTCACGGCGACCACGGGCAGCTCCACGCGTTCCGGACGCCATCCTGTTGCAACCAAAGGACAACGGAATGAGACGACAACTCGAGAGACTAGGGAAGCAAAACATTTGCACTATGGTACAACGAGGTATTCATGAACATGGCACATTATCTCATACACACTTTCTCGAGGAAATAAAGTACAAAACATGGCAAGAACGATCGGCCACAATCCTCATTTGCATTAACACGTTCGACATAATTCATGGATGGGGCTGCGGTTTAGATCACCTTATGGTGAAATAAACGTTACAATTGTGCCAAAAATTGCAGCCACCGATACCCAATTACATGCCTCCAAAAGATACCTTAGACCTAGGGTTTGGTTCGGCTTACATCACAAACTGAGACCTTCTACCTAACACCAAACTCCGAACAGCACTATTAGGGAATTATGAAGCTTCGGCATTCAATCAGCAGGTCTCGTAAGCCTCCATTGCTATTCTCCAAGCGCTTATCCTACTCTTCATCGGTCGGTGGGTTACTGGTGGTGTACCACACACGAATCGACGGGTCCTCTTCTTCTTCTTCTTCTGCAGCGGCTTCATAAGTAGGGACTGGAGCGGCTGGTGTCGAGGTACCTCCTTGTGAGGGTTTTGAGGTGAAGAGTCGCAGATACTCACGGGATGTCATCCTCTTGCGTGGCTTTGTTCCAGAACTCTGGGGTTGATTGGTCTCACAGGGTGGAGTTGGGGTCGACTCTTGTACCGAAACATAAGGGCTCTCGCCACAGGACTCATCTTCATTCGCCACATGACATCTCCGACGCAATTCAGAACGAAGCTTGCGGTTAACTCTTGTCAGCCGTTCCACCTCTCGAGTAGCTTTTCCATAATCGAGATACAACCCATCATATATTATTTCCGCAGAGACAATGTGATTGACAGTCTCCAGCTCAGTCTCTTCTTCGTCGTCGCTTGGCGCTGGTACCATAATATTATTGCCTCCATTACTTGCCTGGAGAATGAGACAGAACTTGGAGAATAGGAAGATCTCATCAAAATGTTGTCGTATATAGAGGACTGCTTTCCTAGCTGCTTCAAGTCGGGCATCATTATCACCAGCTCTGGGTGCCGTAAAAGTCTGATCCAGATCAGAGGCTCTCACTGTAACCCATCCCATCTAAAAATGAGCCTTCCCGTGAACCTCATAGGTCTTGGCGTGGAAAGCGGGGAGGTCTTCCCGGGGCACGCCAAGGTGTTCCAACATTCTCCATAACAGGGTGGCCCAACTTCCCAGCTGGTTCGGGTCGGTCACAATGCTGCTCACCATCCTATACAATTTTAGGGTTAGAGAGGATAGGGTTAATCACACAAGCAAAAACAAATGCAATAGAGGAGAACATTCAGAACTAAGAGTGATGAGGGTAAGGAATAAAAAGAAATCTACTTGCTACTTTTAAACATAGGGTTTAAATTTTTAAATAGTTTTCTCGGCGATGCCAAGTCCTATCTAACGACCACCTGTAATTGGCTTCCTACGGTCAGCTCGGCTCTGATACCAAGCTGTCACGGACCCGGAATTGCATATGATTAGGGGAATGAATGGTCGCCAAGGGCCGAAGGACCAGTCGACCTGGTGGCACGGTACCTGCGCCGTACTTACCGAGGTGGAGTGATCCGACACCTGACCAACGCAAGCCGACCGGAAGCGACTAAACTTCCCAGAACCACATACGATTCCCTGATCCGGTGAAGGTTTAGAGTCGTTCCCGGATTCTACCACGCAAAGCAAGGTCGGAGGAGCCCGGCGATTCTACCCACACCCTAACCTAGCTCGGAAGCTAGTGGGTCGCTCGAAAGCCCGGTAGAACCCACCCACACCCTGCCTGGCCGGCACAGCATCTCAGCCAGCGGGTCACTCAACCGATTCCTACTTGACATAGTAAAAAGGGGAACAACCGTAACTCTTCACGGCATACCCATACACTTCATATCATACACGCACTGTATATGGGCAGCCCACATAACATCTTGTACATCACAACAAAGCACTACGATATGATAATAATACTAGTTGTCCACGTTGTGAACAAATATTACATCACTCGGCCATACCCGAAAGGTTTAGTCGAATCCATAAAGTAAAACGAGTAGCAGCGGAAGAACTAAACAAGACCCACAGCGGCGTATTGGCCACTGCCCAAAACATTCCCACAACAGTCCCATAAGTCGAACACTACCGAGGAAACACAAGTTCAAGCGTCGTTAAAATAGTCTTCGACCACCGGCTCACCTGCAAGCTCTAGGAATAACCTAGGTGAGTACAAAAGTACTCGCAAGACTTATTCGTGCTTGATTAAATGTCCTACACATGGATTTACTACAACAGGAGTAAACATGATGCTTCTCAGAGTAACAATATACAAATTAAGAACATAGCATTAACAGGGTGAAGTAAAGACAAAGTAGATAATAGGCTAATTTAGGGTACATACGAATCATAAACAAATCACCACAAGATCCAATCAATAATTCCAAGTCCTTTGGGGCAGCCCATGAGTCCAATCCAAAAGCATCCGGTTAACATACTCCAATTCACTTAGGGCAGCCCCTATGTCAAATCCAAACCGATCCATCATACACACATTTTCATTTAATCTCTCGGACCGCTACCGACAACTCAACCACTGCAGGTGTAGTGAGTGCATAACCGCAAGGAGGTAGCGAGGGCGTGGAGACTTACCTCAACTATACCTCAGCGTTGGTTCCCGCTAACGTTCCCGCGTGATAAGGGATTGTGACACGCTGAAAATAGGGTTGGTGTGGCGACAAAACTCTACTTACTCCTGGGTCGCCGTCAAACTACGATGAACACCAACCGTACCCATTGTGCACGCCCTCGGCTCTCCCAACTCACTTAAGCAATTTAGTTGAAGAGCCATTAGATGTTCTCAAGGTAAGACACATCCTAAACATACTAGTGTACTCAACCTCACACATGGCATTCAAGCAATCATTCACCATAAGCACACATAAATAGGGCATACACAAGAGTACGGAAAGTAAAGATGCAACAAGCTCTGCTTGCCTTGCTCTGGTTGTTCCTGATCTTGCGTGGAGTCGTAAGCCGGGTGGTCTCCTTCTTCAGGCTCTTTTATAAATAATATGAAGCACCGAAAAAGAAACGATAAAAGGGAAAATTAAGATTCAGCATGTATGTATGGTAAATGATGATTAACATGCATGACTAAGATGAGGCAATCCTAAGGATACTAGGGTTTTGGTGTTACGACAACTTCTTAGGTGACGTGAGTAGGGACTAGGGTGTCACCCTAGTAGTGTAGGTATGCATGAGAAATGATGCCAATGCTAGTAAAGGACTTCTAAGATGTGTTGGTGGTGTTAGGGTCCCACAACAGCGAGCATTGCTCCGACTAACCTAGTAGAAGTGAACTTGTAACCCTAACTTTATGTATGTCATTTTATGCGGTGATTAGCTATAGTGGGGATGCGCTAAACAGTGAGTGGAAACATTGTAAAGTATTGGTTCTACGAAAGTGTTCTGTGATATAAGTCTAACGCAGGTGATATCACTGGATTTAGGGTTATACTCATCGAGTTAGGAGCTACCGACGAAATCGTACGAATAATAGTGCTTCGAATCAAACTCAAGTGGATCTGTATTTTATATTTCAATTCTTGAAGTTTTGTTCCAGCCATGTTGTAGGAAATTTCACAAGCTTTCCAACGGTATAAAATTTGCTAAAATCTGAGCTACGGTTTGAAAGTTATCGCAATTCGAAGTTTGTCGGAAACTCTAATTCAAACCCTAACCCTAGCTACGAGAACTAATTTGCTAAGTCTACCCGAGAGCTACCCGGGGCAATTCCCAATTTCCTACGCACACCCGGCCGAAGTTCACCCCAAATCCTCAGCCCATAACCTCACCCCACTGACCTGCGGGACCCGCATGAGTACCCGTGGCCAAATGAAAAGAGGCCACGTGGCCTCATCACTCCCTCACCCACTCCCTCTCTTTTCTCTCCCCTGGACCCGACCGGAGGACGGGCTCTGGCGGCGGCGCACTCACCGGAACATCGCCGGAGAAGGCTCGGGTGCGGGCTAAGGCACCCGAGCCTGGGGAGGGAAGGGCAGGAGCATCGGGGCCTCACCCCGAATCCAATGCGCCGGTGCAGAGGGGCGGAGGGCCACTGGAGACGGCTGGCGACGATGATCGGCGGCGAGAAGCTTTGGGCGGTGGTGGCGGGCTGCTTCGGGCGTAGATCTGTGAAGAGGAGCACAGGGGGTTTTAGCGGAGGAGATGGGGAGGCTCGGGGAAGAAGAAATGGGGGAGGGGAAGGACCGAAGCGTGCTTGCGAGCTCGTCGGGGTGTTGGCCGGAGACGAAGAAGAAGAAGATGGCGAAGGCTTTCTGGGCACCAACCTGCAGAGGAGAGGGGACGAAGAGGTTAAGGGAGGAGAGGGGAATCCCGGAGAGGAGGTACGGGTGGTCGGGGCTCACCGGAGGGAGCGGGATTGCTCACCGGAGATGAGGAGGCTGGCGGTGCCGGTGAGAAATTGAGCTCGGGAGAAGGGGGAATGGAAGCTAGGGTTAGCGGAAATGACGGAGGGATGTCTGAGCGGGCTATTTAAGGGGCGGCGCGGTCGGAACGGTGGTGGATCCACCGCCCACGCCGGCCTACCGGCGTCGGGGACGTGGAGGGCGAGCTCTGGCGAGTGGGGCCCGGGCGACAGGTGAGAGAGAGGAGGGAAGGGAGGGGATGACAGGCGGGACCCGGGCGTCAGAGAGAGAAGGGAGGAGGGGGGGTTCCGGCGGGATGAAGTGGGCCGGCCGAGGCGGCCCAACGGGCCTCGGCCTTTTCTTTTTCTTTTAACATTTTCCTTTTTCTTTTTATGGGGCAGCAGAATCAGTATTTGTGTCATTTTATGTGCAAATATTTATCCAAAAATTCTGAAATTTTTACAGGAGATTCAAAATGATCTGTAGGACCTACTGTGCAAATTTGAAATGATTTGGAGCTGGTTTGAACAGGTCTCTAGTTCAATTCTCAGATTTGACCTAATTTGGCGTTTGAACTAGAACTAGGTCCTAAACTTTTCCAAAAATTCTGAAATTTGGCATGGAGCTAATATTTCCATATTCAAGGCCATTCCCAAAGTTTGGCAAAATTTTATACATATTAACCTGCCCATTTGCTTAACCCAATTTTCATCTCTTTTAGGGTTTGAAATCGTAGTCCGATGGAGCTATCATTTTCGGATGTTCTTGTGGATGAAATGTTGGGGGAATGGTTCCACCCTAGGGACCTTAGATCTTGATCACCTAACATTGCGAGAACCTTGGGTTGATAACCCGAATAAGTTGATTGGTGTTTGTATAATTTCCACCGAGGATGAGATATGTACATATTCTATAAAACATAATCATATTGCATTTAAGTTTAAATAAGGTGCGTGTGGGGGATGATAACATGTATGCATGGACGCAAGGCAAAGACCTAATTATCGACTTTGGGTATTACACAAACCGTCAAACCCGACCGTCCCAAACACTCCAACCGGACCGTCCGGATAATTGTCTGGATGAACACTAGAATTCCCGAACCCTCCGACCAGACCGTCCGGATGATGGTCCAGGACGATCCAGCCGGACCGTCCGGATGATGGTCCAGATCTCCTCTGGAAGTCCCAAACCATCCAACCAAACCGTCCAACCTGACCGTCCCGTACGCTCAAAACGGACCGTCCCAGACCCTTCAACTGGACTATCTAGATGATGGTGCTGATCTCCTCTAGAAGACCCGAACCATCCGACAAAACCGTCAAACCTGACCTTCCTGAAAACTCAAACGGACTGTCCCAGACTCTCCAACGAGACCGTCTGGATGATGGTCCAGATCTCCTCTAAAGGTCCCAAACCATCCGACCAAATAGCCCAACCTGACAGTCCCGGACCCTCCAACCGGACGGCGCGAATGATGGTTCGGATCTCCTCTAGAAGTCCTGAACCATCCGTGCAAACCGCCAAACCCGACCATCCCAGATCCTCCAACCGGACCGTCTGGTTGATTGTCCAGAAGTCCTCTAGAAGTCCCAAACCATCCGACCAAACCGTCCATGTCACGGACCCGGGAATCACATATGATTAGGGGAACGAATGGTCGCCAAGGGCCGAAGGACCAGTCGACCTGGTGGCACGGTAGCTGCGCCGTCCTCACCGAGGCGGAGTGATCTGACACCTGACCAACACAAGCCGGTCGGAAGCGACTAGACTTCCCAGAACCACATACAATTCCCTGATCCGGTGAAGGTTTAGAGTCGTTCCCACATTCTACCAGGCAAAACAAGGTCGGTGGAGCCCGGCGATTCTACCCACACCCTAACCTAGCTCGGAAGCTAGTGGGTCGCTCGAAAGCCCGGTAGGACACGCCCACACCCTGCCTGGCCGGCACAGCATCTCAGCCAGCGAGTCACTCAACCGATTCCTGCTCGGCCTAGTAATAAGAGGAACAGCCGTACCCCTTCATGACATACCCATACACTTCATATCATACACGCATTGTGTATGGGCAGCCCGAATAACAACTCGGATATCACAACAAAGCACTCATTACGATAATAAACTAACTGTCCACGTCGGACTTTAAGATTACATCAGTCGGTCATAACCGGAAACATATCCGAGTACGGAGTAATTAAACGACAGCGGAAGAATAGTAAATGAGTCCCACAGCGGCGCGTTGACCGCTGACCAAAAGCCACAAAAACCCCTGAATGGATAGCCAACCAAGGAAACCAGGAAACTAGGCATCATCGAAGTATTCCTCGACCACTGGCTCACCTGCAATGATCTAGGAATATCCTAGGTGAGTACGAAGGTACTCGCAAGACTTATTCGTGCTTGATTAGATGTCCTACACATACTAGTATAACCAAAAGTAAACATGGTGCAATTCTAGTTACCAAGGCATAATCATACGAACAATTCACTGACAGGAGAAGACATATCAGGGTAAACCACTACCAAACCAGATTCCATGCAACTTAATGGAGGAACGTGATGATACCCACTAGTCACATGTGCATCTCAAAATACAATTACAATGGCTCTCACTTGCCATCGCCCAACTACTTGGGACAGAATAGATGTGCACATTGACAGTGAACCATCACGACCACACATCCATTTGATCTCTCGGATCATTACCGGCAACCGATCACCCTGAATGTAAAGAGTGCCTTATCCCTTGGAGGTTATAAGGCTCCAAGGGTCTTAGTCTTACCTCAACTACACCCCAGCCTCGATGCCGCTAACGTCCACGCGTGACAAGGGGAGTAATCACGATGGAGTCACCTCAGGGTTGGTATCGCGACAATCTTCTTACACCTGGTCGCAACAAGCGTTCCAAATGATACCAACTTTATCCATCGGACACTTTCCCTTGGGCTCTCACATCTCACCTTAGTGGGTTCAAATACTTAGTGCATCAGGTTAATTTCAACCATAGCTAGACATAACTTGCAGCATACCCTAACCATGCTAGTTTAACTGAACTCAATCACAAGGTACGAATGACAATGCAAACATCAACATATTGATAAATAAAACAGGTACTAAACAATTAAAGGATGCAACAAGCTCTGCTTGCCTTGGTCGTAGGATTCCTGATCTTGCGTGAGATCGTGAGCCTGGTGGTTTCCCTCTTCGAGTCCTGTGGTGAACGATTCGCAGTGCCGGAAAGAAACGGCAAAAGAAGACCATAAGACTCAGCATGTATGCATGATGAATGGACAATGCTAAATGTAGGTGTCTAAGGTGGTGTGCGGATGTGGATACTTTAGGTTAAACCGATCTCCTGTTATCCTACCATGCATGCATGTCGGGTCATGGTGCAGCAGGTGTGTAGGATTAATGCCGCTAATGGCGGGACGGGGTGACGATGTTGAATAGGTTGGGATTGTGGAAATAACCTAAGCCATGAGTTCAAAGCAATTGGAATCGCACGTATTAGAGTTTCGATCGTCAAGTTAGGGTTTGCGCCAATCTGCGATAAAAGGGGCTAACGAGTATTTTGTTGGGTGATATATGTGGACCTAGGTACTGGTTCTACCCAAGGGTGCATTATAGTTCATGCGAGGACGGGTCAGAGCTATGATGCTGACCTAACGTGTGTGTGCGTTAAAATCATCTTAGTCCTACGTTAGGAGCAAGGTGGTAGTTTTTAGTTGACGACTATACTCCAAGGGTATGCATTTTGAAAACAAGATGGGACACGGATCTAACGCAACTAGAATCGATGTAAACGGGGTGATGGCCGTCACGCTAGGGTTTATGGAATGATCGAAGAATATGAGGAACTACGATTCGAACCCTAAGGTGACCTGCAGTGCATGTGCTCGAATTGGATTTTTGTCCCAGCCAAGTTGTAGGAAATCTCGAGAGGTTTCCAAATATATAAAATTTATTGAAAACGGAGTTACGGTTTGAAAGTTACGCGTGTTTAAAATTTGTCAAATTTTTAATCAAAACCCTAACCCTAACTGCACGAAACCTAATTGCTAAAGCTACCCGAAGACTACCCCGAGTTAAAATCTAAACAACAAGCGCACCCGGCTAACCTACACTCGATTCCCACCCCTTAATGCTCTCTGGCTGACAAGCGGGACCCGGCGGCTGCTGACTGGACGAAACCGGCCAACCACACCGCGCCACGTCGCTCTCTTTTTCTCCTCTCTCTCACCCACTCCTTCTCTCTCTTCTCTCTCTTCTGGTCGGCCGGAGAAGGAGCCCGAGGCGGCGGTGCTACGCCGGAGACCTCGCTGGAGAAGCCTTGAGGACGAGCTAGGGCACGGGAGGGTGGCAGAGGCACGAGGAGTTCACCTGGAGCTCAATGAGCTGCTCTGGGACGACGGAGGCTGCCGGGATCGGGCTAGCGACGGAGGCCGGCGGCGAAGAGCTTCGGGTGGTCGCCGGCGAGCAGCTAGGGGCAAGGATCTGAGAAATAGAGGAGAAGGTTGGTGGAGGGAGGAAGCAAGGGTGTTCGGAAGCAAGAAGATGGGAACGGGGGCTCACCGGAGCGAGCTATTCGAGCTCGCCGGAGTGGAGACCGGAGTCGGGGAAGACTGCGGCGGCGAGGAGCTTTCGGGGATGGATCTAGAAAACCGAGGAGCGGAGGAGGTTAAGGAGGGGACGGCTTGCTTGGGGGGCAAGGCGGAGAAACTCGGGACCCACCGGAACGCGGTGAATTGCTCACCGGAGCAATTGCCGGCCTCGGGGAAGAATGCGGCGGCGCGGGGAAGAAGAGCACCGGGGAGAGGGGAGTTAGGGTTGCGGTGACGTGGGGAAGAGATGGGAGACGCGGCGGTGTCCGAACGGCCTTAAATAAGGCGGCCGGTCGGAACGATGAGGTGGCGCGCCGCCCACCGGGGCCAATCCGGCGGCGGGGACGTGTCGGAGGAGGGCTGACGCGTGGGACCGGGCGACGGGGAAGAGAGAGGGGAGGCGCACCGGGCTCAGGGGCGCCTTCAGAAGGAGAAGGCGTAAAGGGGGAAGGGGAAAACGGGCTTTGCTGGTGGGCTGGCTCGCGGGCCGGCCGAGCAGGCCTAGGCCCAGTTCTTCTAGGGTTTTCTTTTTCTTTTAATTTCTTTAACACCAGTGTTATATTCTGCGTCATTTTATGTTCCAAAATAACTCCAAAAATTCTGAAATTTTCACAGGACCTTCCAACTATTGTGTGGGACCTACTGTAGGAATTTGAAGTAATTTGGAGTGTGTTTGCCCTAGGTTCCAGTTCAATCCCATGTCTTGACCTAATTCGGAGTTTGAGTTGCGACTAAGTCTTGTGGTCTTTCAAAAATTTCTAAACTTCACCAGGATGTTCAAAATGGGTTATGGGGCCTACTGTGTAAACTTGAAGTGGTTTGGGGTGGTTTGGGACACTCTATACCCTGATTTCTAGTTCGAATCCATCCTTTGACCTAATATCGCATTGAAATCGCGCTTAGCTTCTGTGGGCCTCTAAGGTTTTCAAAAGGTTTCGTGGGGTTAGGATTTTCATATTTAAAGCTAAATACAAACTTTGGCAACTATTCATACTCAGGGACATGACCTAGGTGCTCAATTACGATTTTGCCCTCTTCTCCATTTTACTTTCCAACCCTAGGTTGGGTTAACGATACTAGGGGGCTTTAGACGGAGACTCCGGGGAAGGAAAGAGGGAAAACTAGCCTGGTGATACCTCAAAGGGGATCACAGATCCCTCTATCTTCTAATGCTATTACCGATTCCTAATTCTTCAATTAAGTTGATTGGTGTTTGCAAGTTTTTCTACCGATGATGAGATATGTACATATTCTATAAAGTATCATCATATGGTATTTTAGTTTTAGCAGGGGGTGTGTGTGGGTTTTCATGCATGAATATGATGACATGTATGCATGAATGCGAGTCAAACCCTAATTGTCGAATCTGGGTATTACAAAACCTACCCCCCTTAAAAAGATCTCGACCCGAAATCTCTAACGTTCGGCAAACAAAGATGGGAGCTTGGTCCTGAGCCAATCTTCATGTTTCCCACTTAGCTTCATCTTCAGTGTGGTTGCTCCATCGGATTTCGAAGAGCTGAACAATATGGTTCTGGGTTTTATGCTCCATTCCGTCAAGAGACCTTTTTTTTGTAGTTCTTCCATCGGGGGTCAAAGAGGGGTTACTACACGCCTGCTGGTCTCTGATGCTCAACCTTGACCAGGTGACCTAAGTCGTACTTTGTAACAAACCGGGCAGGTTTCCGTTCATTTGGGTCCATCAAAATGACAACGAAGGTTTTATGTTACCGGAATAGATGGATAGTGGGGATCCATGTGTTTCATGGAAGATTAGGTCCTTGCGTTGCTGATGGCAAGTAGTGGGATCACTATTTGCCTTCTACACCAGTTCTGGAAAGAGAAAACCAGATCAAGTTATTATTTTCAATAATAACCGTATTCTGGGAGAGTAAGAGTGCAAGGACCTTGTCAGTCCTGCAAATTCAGAATTCAAGATCGTTGGTTTGAGGGAGAGGGGCCACTATGACCAGCTATCTCTATTCCAACCAAGGCTGACCAAGATAGTGAGGGTAGAGACTTCGAAGCAATTGAAGTATCTTTTTATGATTACTTGGGGGGGGGGAGATCGGGAGTAGGATTGGGGCATCTGAAAGGCTTTTCGGGTTTCATATTCTATTTCACCGAGGCTGCATGTTGGGCGTTCGATCTTTTCGTGGTTGTCTTATCTTGGAAACTCGGTGACAGGATTCCAACTAGGGATCTGAAGGATCTTGGGTAGCTAGGATAATGCAGATGGCAACCTTAATGGGTGGGTTGTGTCTCTTTGGTCCTCGAAACTTGCCACGGCATCAACGGATTGGTGCTATTATGCGTATCCATTCTTGTCTTCTGCTGTTTATCTCTCTCCTCTATTTGATCGTTAGCTCCGCTTTCTCTATACCATTCTTCGTATGGGGTTTAGGGTGAATTACGATGCGAAATATTCTTGATTTGGTTGTTAAGCTAGATTCTCTAGAATCTTTGTTGTATTTTTCTCAGTAAAAACAAGAAGGTAAATATTCTTGTAATTAACTGGGTGGTGGGGATTAGGAGATGGCAGTGTCCATCGGGCACCGTACTTAAGGGTCTTCGCGCTCCGGTTCAGGCTTGGAATGGATGAGGATGTGACCCATAGGGATGACCACTAAATGATCGGATTACCCATGGATAGGGGATCCATGAGGTGGAGGAACGTGGAAAGAGGGGGTGTCCTGACGAGGGCTAAGTTACGATCGTTACTTCTTTGCCGGAGCCGGCGATACTGGGTATTGAGCTTCCGGTGCTGTCTACCTTAATCTGGAGCCTGGTCAACCATTCCAGTCCTAATTTAACATTTGGGTTTTCCAGGTACTGCTACCTTGGTTGAAGTCAAATGCTTATCCATCTCGGTCTTAACATCCTCATATACCAATTTGGTTCCTAACTTCGGATCGGGGATTGCAACAAAGCGGGAATAATGCAAGGCTAGGTATGGGACCTAGTTACCCTGTGCAAGCTAGCTTTATGCAAAAGGGATGGGATGCTCCGGAATCAAAAAGGACGGTGGCGAGAGTTAAGTTAACAGGGAGCGTACCCAACACTTCCTCCGGTGTATCTTGCGCTTCTTCGGCGATGACGTGGTTCACCCTGCCACGGCTGGCGGCTTGAGACTTGTTAGGAGCTGGTCTTCTGACTTGAGGACCTTCACCTGGCTGTCCTCGCTGCACCTTGGGAGCATAGGGCTTTCCCGAGCGCGAAGCAAAACAACGGTTCACGAAATGCCCCATTTTCCCGCAACTATAACACTTAATCTTGCTCCAATCTAGGGCAGGCTGCGACTGTTCTCCTTGGAGACAGGGCTGATGTCCTGGCTGCACTTTGGGAGCAAAGGCACCGTTTGTGCGTGGCGAAGTGCAGCGATTAGCAAAGTGCCCCATTTTTCCACAGTTATAGCACCTGATCTTACTCCGATCAAATGAGGGTCGCGGTTGTCCGTTCTGGGGACGAGGAGCAACACTTTGCGGCTTTTGCGGAGGCGATTCAAAAGAGCGAGGTGGGGGCGGCTGCCACACATGGGGTTTCTGAGAACTGCTTCCAGCAGATTCGTGCGCCTTTCTCTTGCGCTTGCGGGGCTTGTCGAGAGCTAACTCTTTTGCTTCCACTGGGATGGCCTTGTCCACGAGATGCTGAACGTTGCGTGTGAGTTGTTCGAGGATTCTAGTCTGCATCGCTAGTAGGTCCGTGAGGTTGGGTTGCTGGGGAGGAGGTGGCACTTCCTCTTCTTCACGCTCACGACGCCCGCGAGCGGCTCCACGGGTTCCAGATGCCATGCTGCTAAAATTAGAAGACACCGGATGAGACAAAGAAGTTGGAAACTTGGGAGATCAAGGATATTTTCACAAGGGTATAGCAAGGTAACCAAGGATATGGCTCATCGTTTCATACACACTTTCACGAGAAAATGAGGCAGAAAACAATTGCAAGGAAAGTTGACGCTAGCACACGGATGCATTAATGCGATCAACGAGGTTCGTAGAAAAGCTGCGGTTTAGGGCACTCTTTTAGTGAAATAAACGGGGGGTAATGTTCCAAAATTGCAGCCATGGATACCCAATTACAATTTTCCAAAAGATACCCTAAGACCTGACATCATGGGTTTACCTTACATTCCAAAATACAAATCACACTAAGGACTATATGGAGTTCCTGCACTGCGGCGACGAATCTCATAGGTCTCCAAATCGTCGGGGAGAGGAAGCAGAGTGTGGAACAACGGGATGCTGTGTCCAAACTGAGGGACCACAGAGGGAATACGACGAACGCTGCCCACCGACATTTGTGGACGCAACGAATCGGGTGGGAAACCAATCTCCATTCCGCCCACTGACGGATAGTGGTGCACCCATGGACCTCTTTCATAGACCGAGTAGATGCCCTCCCCGGTCCAGAAATGAGGGGGTGCAGCGAAGTCCCTCCGTTGGTGATGAGCAAGTTCAAGAGAGGTGATGAGGCGATGGCGATACCGCCTCATCTCGAATCCACGGGCACGATATGCCACGTCCAGGGATCGGACGAGGCGACCCAAATGGGCTAGTGCCACGTTGCTCTCCTGGGTGAAGTCTTCAGATGGCACAACATCCTCCATGGGAGTCCGTGATGAAAAGTAGGTGAAGGGGCCCTCAACGAGACCCGGAAGCTCATGTCGAAGACGGCATATGACCGAATAAGCTGCGTCTTGAACCGCAGATTCCAATTCTGCTCCATAGCCATTGAAGAAGCATGGCTGGTGGGGAGGGTCCTGCGCACGTGAGTGAATGAACACGCGCGCCCGATACTTGTACATGCCAAAACTTAGGTCGGCTCTATGCACAAGGTATTCCGGGAGATAGGGGAATCCGAGTTCCTGAAGCATGTATAAAAGCACCTCCGGAAACCCGTCGACATCCAAGGCATGGGTAGCATGCACCAGCTGAGGAAATTCCATCTAACAAGACAAGGATAGGTCCGGGTCAGCCACACAAGGAAAAACAAATGCAATAGAGGAGGAAATTCAGAACTAAGAGCGATGAGGGTAAGGAATAAAAGCAATCTACTTACTAAGTTTAAAGATAGGGTTTAACTTTTCAAATAGTTTTCTCATCCTAGTGGCGCATGGCGCAGCGGAAGCTCCTATCTAACAACCACCTGCAATTGGCTTCCTACGGTTAGCTCGACTCTGATACCAAGCTGTCACGGACCCGGGAATCACATATGATTAGGGGAACGAATGGTTGCCAAGGGCCGAAGGACCAGTCGACCTGGTGGCACGGTAGCTACGCCGTCCTCACCGAGGTGGAGTGATCCGACACCTGACCAACACAAGCCAGCCGGAAGCGACTAGACTTCCCAGAACCACATACAATTCCCTGATCCGGTGAAGGTTTAGAGTCGTTCCCACATTCTACCAGGCAAAACAAGGTCGGAGGAGCCCGGCGATTCTACCCACACCCTAACCTAGCTCGGAAGCTAGTGGGTCGCTCGAAAGCCCGGTAGGACACGCCCACACCCTGCCTGGCCGGCACAGCATCTCAGCCAGCGAGTCACTCAACCGATTCCTGCTCGGCCTAGTAATAAGAGGAACAGCCGTACCCCTTCACGACATACCCATACACTTCATATCATACACGCATTGTGTATGGGCAGCCCGAATAACAACTCGGATATCACAACAAAGCACTCATTACGATAATAAACTAACTGTCCACGTCGGACTTTAAGATTACATCAGTCGGTCATAACCGGAAACATATCCGAGTACGGAGTAATTAAACGACAGCGGAAGAATAGTAAATGAGTCCCACAGCGGCGCGTTGACCGCTGACCAAAAGCCACAAAAACCCCTGAATGGATAGCCAACCAAGGAAACCAGGAAACTAGGCATCATCGAAGTATTCCTCGACCACTGGCTCACCTGCAATGATCTAGGAATATCCTAGGTGAGTACGAAGGTACTCGCAAGACTTATTCGTGCTTGATTAGATGTCCTACACATACTAGTATAACCAAAAGTAAACATGGTGCAATTCTAGTTACCAAGGCATAATCATACGAACAATTCACTGACAGGAGAAGACATATCAGGGTAAACCACTACCAAACCAGATTCCATGCAACTTAATAGAGGAACGTGATGATACCCACTAGTCACATGTGCATCTCAAAATACAATTACAATGGCTCTCACTTGCCATCGCCCAACTACTTGGGACAGAATAGATGTGCACATTGACAGTGAACCATCATGACCACACATCCATTTGATCTCTCGGATCATTACCGGCAACCGATCACCCTGAATGTAAAGAGTGCCTTATCCCTTGGAGGTTATAAGGCTCCAAGGGTCTTAGTCTTACCTCAACTACACCCCAGCCTCGATGCCGCTAATGTCCACGCGTGACAAGGGGAGTAATCACGATGGAGTCACCTCAGGGTTGGTATCGCGACAATCTTCTTACACCTGGTCACAACAAGCGTTCCAAATGATACCAACTTTATCCATCGGACACTTTCCCTTCGGCTCTCACATCTCACCTTAGTGGGTTCAAATACTTAATGCATCAGGTTAATTTCAACCATAGCTAGACATAACTTGCAGCATACCCTAACCATGCTAGTTTAACTGAACTCAATCACAAGGTACGAATGACGATGCAAACATCAACATATTGATAAATAAAACAGGTACTGAACAATTAAAGGATGCAACAAGCTCTGCTTGCCTTGGTCGTAGGATTCCTGATCTTGCGTGAGATCGTGAGCTTGGTGGTTTCCCTCTTCGAGTCCTGTGGTGAACGATTCGCAGTGCCGGAAAGAAACGGCAAAAGAAGACCATAAGACTCAGCATGTATGCATGATGAATGGACAATCCCATGTCTTGACCTAATTCGGAGTTTGAGTTGCGACTAAGTCTTGTGGTCTTTCAAAAATTTCTAAATTTCACCAGGATGTTCATAATGGGTTATGGGGCCTACTGTGTAAACTTGAAGTGGTTTGGGGTGGTTTGGGACACTCTATACCCTGATTTCTAGTTCGAATCCATCCTTTGACCTAATATCGCATTGAAATCGCGCTTAGGTCCTTTGGGCCTCTAAGGTTTTCAAAAGGTTTCGTGGGGTTAGGATTTTCATATTTAAAGCTAAATACAAACTTTGGCAACTATTCATACTCAGGGACATGACCTAGGTGCTCAATTACGATTTTGCCCTCTTCTCCATTTTACTTTCCAACCCTAGGTTGGGTTAACGATACTAGGGGGCTTTAGACGGAGACTCCGGGGAAGGAAAGAGGGAAAACTAGCCTGGTGATACCTCAAAGGGGATCACAGATCCCTCTATCTTCTAGTGCTATTACCGATTCCTAATTCTTCAATTAAGTTGATTGGTGTTTGCAAGTTTTTCTGCCGAGGATGAGATATGTATATATTCTATAAAGTATCATCATATGGTATTTTAGTTTTAGCAGGGGTGTGTGTGGGTTTTCATGCATGAATATGATGACATGTATGCATGAATGCGAGTCAAACCCTAATTGTCGAATCTGGGTATTACAGTCCAACCCGACCATCCCGACCATCCAACTGGACCATCCGGATGATTGGCCGGAAGTCCCGGACCCTCCAACCGGACCATCGAGATGATGGTCTAGATCTTCTCTAGAAGTCCTGAACCATCCGACCAAATCTTCCAACCCGACCGTCCGGATGATAGTCCAGATGTCCTCCAGAAGTCCCGAACCCTCCGACCGGACCGTCGAGATGATGGTCTAGATCTTCTCTAAAAGTCCCGAACCATCTGACCAAATCTTCCAACCCGGCCGTCCGGATGATAGTCCAGATGTCCTCTAGAAGTCCCGAACCCTCTGACCGGACCGTCCAAACGGACCATCCCGAACACTCTAACTGGACCGTCTAGATAATGGTCTAGATCTCCTCTATAAGTCTCGAACCATCCGACCAAACCGTCCAACCCGACCGTCCCGGGCACTATAAACGAACCATCCCGGACCTTCCAATCGGACTATCCAGATGGTGGTCTAGATCTCCTCTAGAAGTCTCTAACCATCCGACCAAACCGTCCAACCCGACCGTCCTGGACCCTCCAACCCGACCATCCAAATGGACCGTCCCGGACACTCCAACCAAACGGTCTGGATCACCTCTAGAAGTCCCAAACCATCCGACCAAACCGTCAAACTGGACCCTCCCACAATCTCCAAACAGAAAGTCCCGGATCGTCCGGATGATGGTCCAGATCTTCTCTAGAAGTCCCGAACCATCCGACCAAACCGTCCAACCCGACCGTCCCGGACCCTCCAAATGGACCGTCCTGGACCGTCCAACCAGACCGTTTAGATGATGGTGCTGATCTCTTCTAGAAGACCGAACCATTCGACAATACTGTCAAACTCGACCATTTGGAAACTCCAAACAGACCGTCCCGTACTGTCCTACCGGACTGTCCGGACGATGGTCCGGATCTCCTCTAAAGGTCCCGAACCATCCAACCAAACCATCCATCCCGACAGTCCCAGACCCTCCAATCGGATAGTCCGGATGATGGTCTGGATCTCCTCTAAAAGTCCCGAACCATCCGACTGTACCATCCAACCCGACCATCCCAGACCTGCCAACCAGACCGTCTGGATGATGGTCCAGAAGTCCTCTAGATGTCTCAAACCCTCCGACTGGATCGTCCAAATGGAACATCCTGGACACTCCAACTGGACCGTCTGGATGATGGTCCGGATCTCCTCTAGAAGTCCCGAACCATCTGACCAAACCGTCAAACACGACCGTCCTGGACCCTCCAAACAGACCGTCCTGGACCCTCCAACCGGATCATTCGAATGATTGCTCGGATATTCTCTAGAAGTCCCAAACCATCTGGCCAAACTGTCCAAGCCGACCGTCCCGGACCCTCAAAACGGACCATCCCAGACCCTCCAACCGGACCGTCCGGGTATTCTCTAGAAGTCCTGAACCATCTGACCAAACCGTCCAACCCAACCATCTTGGACCCTCCATCCAGACTATCCGGATGATGGTCCGGATGAACTCTAGAAGTCCAGAATCCTCCGAATGGTTCATGCAAATGGACCGGATTGTCCGGATGATGGTCCAGATGAACTCTAGAAGTCCAGAATCCTCCGAGCGGTTCGTCCAAATGGACCGCCCCGGATACTGCAACTAGACCATCCGGATGATGGTCCAGATGAACTCTAGAAGTCTAGAATCCTCCAAGCGGTTCGTCCAAACGGACCGCCCTGGACACTGCAACCAGACTGTCCGGATGATGGTCCAGATCTCGTCTAGAAGTCCCGAACCATTCGACCAAGACACCCAACCCGACTGTCCCAGACTTTCCAACCCGACCGTCCCGGACGGTCCAAACCGACCGTCCCAGACCCTCCAACCAGACCGTCCAGATGATGGTCCGGGTCTCCTCGAAAAGTCCCGAACCATCCCACCAAACCGTCCAACCCGACAGTCCCGGACCCTCCAGCCGGACGGACTGGATGATGGTCCAGATCTCCTTTAGAAGTCCTGAACCATCCGACCAAACCGTCCAACCCGACCATCCTGGATCCTCCAACCAGACCGTCCGGATGTTTGTCCGGAAGTCCTCTAGAAGTCCCGAACCATCTGACAAAACCTTCAAACCCGACCGTCCCAGAAACTCCAAACGGACCGTCCCGGATTGATAGCACTTTGGGTGTCCCGATCTTTCGATGAGAAAAACACGTCTGTTTGGTGGAGCTGACTTTGATGATCCGGCTACAGTTGTACAGCAACGGAGCACCTAGACAATTGCTAAACCAACTCCTGGAGGTTATTAACCTTGTCATGGGCTCAATCAACCTGAGCACGAGGTTCTTTATCCCTGCAAGCAACCAAAGCAAGAATAATTGAAGGCAATCTGAAATTGCAAATATAGATGAAGTATGATGTATTGCTATGGTGGAGTTCTACAAAGTAGTTGAACTAGGTGGTCTTTAGGGGGACACATGGGGTATTTAAAGTGGTGAGGAGAGCTGGATTTCGACCAGCTATGGGTAGGGTGGCTGAATTCAACTCCAAAGTGCAGCTTTCCTCGAATACGAACTCTAAGACTTGCCTAATTTGCCTAATTGCAAAAATACATGGGCCTTGCCCAAAAATAAGGTAGTGCATCACTTATGGATTGGTATGGACGAAAGTACATGTTGGAAATTTGTGTTATTCGTCCAATCATGGTGGCTTCAAAGTCTTGAAATAGCTTGACAACAACTCTGCATCTCCATTCTTATTTGTAGGCCGGCTGCCATCTTCTTCCTTCCTTCTCTTCATGCTCCATTGTCCATCCCTCATAGCTAGGCTTGGACCATATTTTCTTTAATATCAAGTAAAGTACCGAGAAATGAAAGTACCTGATAATTATGTTATTGAGCGTGAGCCCTAGTGATAGGTCCTTATATTTTCCGCACTTGAGGAGTGGCATCATGAGGAGTGGCATCATGTGGAGATGGAGTAGCTTAGGGTGTAACTGTAGGGAGAAAAAGCTAATTTAAGTTTCAGCCTCCTGCCGATTTCCTACCACTGCAAGATTTCTGCTATTTTCTGCTGCTGCGGCAGCCCTGTGGCAGAATCCTATTTTCTTGTGCAGCACATATCTTTCGCCCTGTTTGGGATTTTTCTGAGGTGTAAAAAAAATTCAAAAAAATATAAAAAAGAGTAAAAAGCCACATAGAAGGCCACTGCAAAAAAAACTCAGAAACTTACCCATTGCTTTCTCTTGTTTCTTTTGTTTCTATCACTTCGGTATCTAGGCCTAGTTAAATTTTGCTCGTTCTAGTCTAAGTCCAGCAACTACTTTTGAGCATCTTTTTAACTTTGCATAGCTACTTGATCATGTGGTATCCTTGCTACTCACATAAAACCTCCCAAGCTCCACTTTCTACCTCGTACAGGCTGTTCAGTCACCGGGCAATCGCTTCATCCAATCTTCGGGAGGACTTTGATACCACCAATGGCCGACACCCCCTTTTTTGCTAGGTAAGAACTTGTAAGAATTTGTGAACGGCTAGAGAGTTTGAGCGACTTGTCACCACAACCTAGTAGCACATAGGAACGATACACTTGTTGTTTTGTTTCTTGTTTCTACTAACCATGTCAGCTGACGAGGGATCGCTCCACCACTCTCCCCGCACTAAGGGCATCATAGCACACTTTGAGCGAAAAACAAGAATCACCACAGATGGACTTACGGAGGATGTTCGTCTCACCAATGAGCGGCTGTCCTTGCAAGAGGAGAAACTTAATGCAATCGAGGCTGTGCAAAACATCGCTGATGTAACTCTTGAAGCTATCTTGGCTCTTTTACCTGTGCCCATAGGTGGATCTCATGCTGCTACACCACCTGCTATACTGGCCGCACCACTTATTCCGTGAGCCCGACGAGTCCCCATTCCTGCTCCGAGGGCCCAAGCTACTGCTAGGGTGGTAGCCACCGATCCCACCGCCACTGTTCAGCGACGCACCAATATCAACATTTCGGGTGCACAAAAGAGGAGCAAGAAGGAGAGAACTCCGCTGATTATGCTAGTGATTCAGAGGATGAGGAAGATATCAACTTTAACAATGATCGTGATCACCGATGACAACTGATGAGATGGTGGCCCGATCTTTCGGTGAGACGAAGATAACTAATGGTTTGGTGGAGTTTGACCTTGACGATCTGACTATACCATACGCGATGATACGCCTTAGCAATCGCTAAACCAACCTCCGGTGGTTATTGACCTTGCCGTAGGTGCAACCAACCTAAAAACGAAGTTCGAGTTTCTACAAGCAACTGAAGAACCAGCAAGAACAATGATAAATTGCAATCTCAAATTGCGAGTATTAAATTCGCACAAGAGATAGAATAAAGTATATTGGGATTTCACTGGCGATCTAAACAATATAGTAGTACTACACGACTTGTATATGCAATAATGTAGCAGTAGCTAAACAACTCAATGAAACCCAAAAACTAAAGGGAGAATCCTAGGGGGTATATAAAGACAATAGGTGATCTATTACAGAGGTAATCTCAGATTATTTTGGCTATTGCGATCTGCTTGTAAGGAATTTGGGTATGGAGTTGGACAGGTTGGAAAGAGCATGAGATAAGTTTTTCAAAGAGTCCAAGATCACTCAAATCGGAATCTGTATGCTCAAGATAAAGACGTTTGAAGTCAGGCCTATCTCAGCAATCCGAATCAGAGTCCATCTCTTGTGGGACTCTATCTCCAGCTCTTCTTGGACCTGAAGTAACGTGGGAAGACTTCTTGTACAACACCAATTTATGTGGGACATGGTCATAGCTACATGAACTTCATTCCCTCCTCCTCTTGAGAACTTGAACTTGAATCCTCGCTTGTTCTTCACGATCTTGACAAATCTCCTTTTGTTCTTTATAGTGGACATAGTTGAAGTAATGGTAGTAGAGATGGCAGCGGGTGTATCCATGGGGGTCATGTCCTCATCATCCTCCCCTTCTTGAAATCAAAACTGTCCTCTGCTTTGCATAACCTGAAAACCATCAAAGAGCAAAGAAAGCGTGTATGCAGCATATATGTATCTATCAATCATGGTTAGCTTTTCTTAGTTAGCAATTATATCAAAACCATCATCACAACTATGATTCCGCTTGGCAGATCTTAGAAACATGCATAATGGTACATCATTCTTATAATTCCAACAAGTATTGCAGCTCATTTTGCAAGTATAAGTGAAGTGTTTATGCATATAATCTGTTTTGCAAATATATGAGAAATGTTCATGCATATAATCACGTATGTAATGTCAATCACTTAACCATCCCATGTAGTGACCCTATTCTCAGATACAAGGTTAGTGTAAATTATCATGAACAAAAACAATTTTCTTCGTTCGCATGCATGCATAAAGATATTTCAAAACAATTTTGATTAAAAACCCTAAGGGAACATGAAATCGAACAGCAAAAATTAATGCCACTACAACTCACGATTCAAAAATTTGATATATGCTCCAAAATGTCTAGGTTATCAAACTGTTACCAGTCCATCGAAGTTTATTTGTACATTAAGACCAAACTTATTTTAATAGTTTCTCTCTGCACATAAAGTTTGGAAATAGCTGATCGAGTAAACCCCCTCTCCTCAAAATATAAATGAAATAATACATTAAAAATCTAAATAACATATTGACCACAAGTCTAATACGAAATAAATTCAAGCCCTCATGATTCAAATTTTATTTTATTCGATTATGGAATTCCTGTTAGCTCAGCCCTGTTTTAAATAGGCAAATAAAATAAAATGAAAATCTCTCCTACCCGTGGGCCCCGCTGGCAGCCTCCCATTCCCACGCCACATAGCTTTTCTCTTTCCCCTGTTCATTTTCTCCACCTGGCCTCTGCTGCAGTCCATTTTCTGCACATAGCAAACCAACTCCCCTATAGCTCCTTTTTATTCCCCATCCCTTCTTCAACCTCCTGCCATTTCCCATTCCTCTCAACACTAAGAACAAAACCCACTGCCATCTCCCTCCCCAATCCCCTCCAAAATCAAGGGACTGGGCTATGCATGTTATACCACCGAATTCCTTACCTTCTAAGCTTCCAATCCACCTAAGAATCGTTCACATGCATGAGCTCCCCCGCGTTTCCTCCATGCCGCCACCTCCCAACAGCTCCGGGCCCCCTCTGCTCCACCGGCCGGGCCTCACATCCTCTACCGCCGCCCCTGCGAAGCTCCTCCACGGCCTCCCCTTTTGCTGCCTCCGACCCCGCCTCCCTTGGAGCTCCCCTTGCCGCGCCTCCGCTCCTCCTCCCTCCGGTCGGCCGTCGACTGCCGCGCCGCAACTCCCGAGCTCCGGCTCCCCCGCCGCTCCCCCACCGCGCCACTCGCCGCCCCTTGCCGCGTCCCCTCTCCAAGTTGGCCGCCGGCCACCCGTTCCCTCTCCTCCCCATGCGCCACTGCTCCACCGTGGCCGAGCCCCCGCCGTCGACGCCGCGACAGTGCTGCTCGCCGACGCCGGCTAGTCGCCGCCCCGGCACTACGGCCGGTTTCCCTCCGCGCCAGCCCTGCACTCCACCAGGACCGCCGCCCCCTCTGCCTTGCTGCCTCTCCGCCGAGCTCGGCCACCGGCGAGCCGACCTCCAAGCGCCGCCCCCAACCGAGTCCTCCGCCGGAGCCCTCCACCCCCAACTCGGCTGCTCCACTGCGTGCCTTGCCGCCAGGGGTGAGCAACCTATTTTTCTTTTGGTTAGTTATTAATTCTTGTGAGGCATTCGGTTAAGGCATCCCTAATAGCGGTAGTTAATGAACTGGTACACTGGCTGATGATTCCTTGAGCACCGGTGTTTAAAGTTAATGGTGAACGCAAATTATTTGACTCATGTCCAACAGCGATAATTGAACCCCATGTATCGTTAGCCTAATCTAATCACAGTAAATACACTGAGCTTAGCCATGCTCAAATAATTTTCTTTCTTGCCCTATATTTTGAACCAAAAACACTTCTAATGAACTACTAATTACACAACCGAAACGTTGTAGAAGTTGCAAAACTCCCGTGTGGAGCCATTGTCTGATCATCGCGATTCTTGTTCGGAAGTTTTCCTTTTTAACTACCTACTGACATGAGCGCGAACCATTTTGGTTAAGGCCGCGTATTGATCTTAAAACCCCATCCCAAGTAAAGGTGCAGATCTAATGCGGTCTTGGTTAGTGTAATAAAATGCCCTAGTTGCTCTGATAACCACGGCAGTTAGACTAAATTAACTAGATTAATCAGATTCTGATATGTTAGACGCTTTACTAAGTTGATGATCTATAGATGCATGGTGAGTCGATCGCTGTGCATTGCGTTAGAATCATCTAGTGACCGTGTCTGTTAGCCATAACCAGGGTTCATATACTAAACGCTTTTAACGACGATACTAATTGACTACTCAATAACTAAATGCTGGCTCGAACCTAAAGATCGTTCATTAGAAATAACGTGCTGGTAGGCGAAGAACTAAAGCTTTACGATGACCTGCCGGATAAACATACATCGATCAAATAATTGAGTAATAGTGCATACACGTTGCCGATTAGCATCCACTAAGAGAAAGCAACGACAAAACCCGCACAGAGATTGGATGACAACAGTGACAAGACTTTAGCAATCTGAGGCACCACAGCTGCAATTAATTAACTAAGTAAGGGCCGTAGCGATCTAATACCCGAATTAAAGGTTCCTACATCCTACTTCAAGTACCTCATACCTGGATTAGGAAATACTTAGCCAAGTGATACTCATCCTCACTTCATAATACAGCTGCTATTATATACTAGGTATTTCTAACTAGTCCATTGAGTGCTTAATGTAACTAAGATATTAGTATGCGGCAAATAGTAAAGAGGTGAGATGCAAGCAACCCGGACCCACTAGTCATCTGCTAACCCCAACCATCCAGTTAAGTACAAGATCAGTTAACTCCTTTTCTTTACCGAGAAGAAGACAGGAAATGCTAAAATCTAATTAGACTTGAAGCTTCGTAGGAAATGCCTGCACCTTCTGAGTAAAATGATTATTTCACCTAAGATCCTCCTTGTACTTGTAGGCTTTCATAATGCCATTACTGTATGATGCTGTATTTAGAGATTTCAGAAATGACCAAATTGCACTGGGCTTACTACTAAGAAGTAATACTAGAGAATCTAGCTTAATCGTAAAGATTAAAATGACTAACGTCAAAACTCATCTAAGTACTGGTATATAATCGTGCTATCGTGTTACACATCCATCTTAGTTGCCTATCTCAACAATCGAATGCATCCATATTAATCGCGACCCCATGTTCTCACCTACGACAACGAATCAATCAAATAAGCCCTAACCCTAATTACAGATTTAAAACCTTTCCCCTTAGTTGCATATCATATTTCATGCATGCATCCATTTTTAGGTTCATCCATGATTAAAGTTATAACACCACTAAAACTAACCCAAAAATCTGAAATGGATATTAACCTGCCTATGTAATTGTATATCTTCGTTTTAATCCACCGTAGTTGCATCGCATGCATTTTTGTAATGTTCGCAATAGTTCCTTAGACTTGTCTCTTTTCCTTTCTAGAGGTTGTTTGCTTCTTATTGGAGTTTGGCTACTTTGGATTTCCTCACAAACGCTAGGGGATACGTTATCCATTGTCACCCGGCTTACAGCTCCCCGCAAGACCAGGAACAACCCGAATCAGGCAAGCAGAGCTTGTTGCATTCCCTTTTTGCGTTCAGTACTTGCTTATTTCGTTCATGTGTTGATGATTGTATTATCGTTCGTAGCTTGTCCTTAATTTCGATTAAACTAGCATGTTAGGATGTGTTGTATTGTGTGCCTAGTGATGGTTGAAATTAATTGATGAGCTAAATATTTGAACCTAAGGTGAGATGTGAGAGCCGAAGGAAAAAGGGTCAGCTGGATAAAGTTGGTATCACTGGAGGAGCCTGGTGCGACTAGGTGAATGGGTGTATTGTCGCGATACCAACCTTGAGGTAACTCCAGCGTGGCTACTTCCCTTGTCACCACGTGGACGTTGCCGAGATCAACGCTAGGGTATGTCGAGCCTAAGGCCGCTTGGAGCTTTGCAACCTCCAAGGGATAATGCCCTCGAATACCGCTAGTGGTTGTATCGTCGGAACGGTCCGAGAGATTGAATGAACTATGTGTTGATGATTGAGATTGGGATTTAATCTAGGGGCTGAACCCTAAGTGATTGAAAATGATGCAAGTAAACGTGTTAGTAATTGATGTTGATTGGTTGGTTGCCTGAGTAGTATATTGATTAGTTGTCCTCCCCCCCATGTTAATTATGCTTTGTTTTCATAATTAAGTATATTGTTACTCTGAGAAGCATTCATGTTTAATTGTTGTTGCACTAGTATGAGTAGGACATTTAATCAAGCACGGATAAGTCTTGCGAGTACATTCGTACTCACCCAGGTTATCCCTGGAGCTTGCAGGTGAGCCGGTGGTCGAAGAGTTTTTCGACGAGGTTTGACGTGTCTGGTTTCCTCGGTTGTGTTCGATGTATGGGATAGTTAGTGTTTTGTTCAGCGATCACTATGTCGCTGTGGGACTATTATTTTGCTTCCGCTGTTGTTAATTTTCTCCGTACTCGGATATGCTTCCGGTGTTAACCGACTGATGTAATATGTTGTCCCATCGTGGACTGTTATTATTAATATCGTAATGTAGAGCTTTGTGACGATATCCGAGTTGTTAATCCGGGCTGCCCCTGCACAATGCGTGAGTGATATGAAGTGTATGGGTATGCCGTGAAAGATCGAGGCCGTACCATTTTCTACTAAGTCGAGCAGGAGTTGGTTGAGTGACCCGCTGGCTGAGATGCTGTGCCGGCCAGGCAGGGTGTGGGCATTCTACCGGGCTTTCGAGCGACCCACTAGCTTCCGAGCTAGGTTAGGGTGTGGGTAGAATTGCCGGGCTCCTCCGACCTTGCTTGTCGTGGTAGGATTCGGGAACGACTCTGACTTTTCACCGGATTATGGAATCGTATGTGATTTTGGGAAGATTGGTCGCTTCCGGCCGGCTCGCACCTGGCGGGTGTCGGATCGTCTACCTTGGTGCGTACGGCGCAGGTACCGTGCCACCGGGCGGACGAGTCCTTCGGTCCTTGGCGACTTCTCGTTCCCCTAATCGTATGCAATTCCGGGTCCGTGACATCCCAACATAGGTGAATAATCATCAGTGGTACCCAAATGAGAAGCCACATCGTGCTGAATTTTAGAGCAAGTCAATGCACTAATATTGGAACAATCATGTGACAAGCTATTTAACATCAAGTCAGCACCAATATTGGAGGTCATATCAAAACAATGAAGCATTGATGTCAAATTATCTCCTCTAAAAGCAAAAAGTTGACCATATGCAATGGAAATCCTATGCATCAATAATTCATTGCCTATGTCATAAATTGCTACAGCATGTAACATAATCATTTGAATCAAAGAGTGACAATGCGTAGGTGATGAGATGAATAATTGTAGGTGGTCATTGTCAAAATGAGTAAGTTTCGAAACAACCAGTTCAGTACAAGTGATGCAAACCAAATGCATACAAATTTCATTGTCTACACTAGTAGCTCCAGTTAAATTAATCCTATAAGCAGGAGTGTAGGCGGAATTCCAAGATGATAAGTTCACAAGTTCAGAAGCCTTTTCTAGAGCATTTCTCAAAGTCATAGGGTTAACAAGTTGGATAGCACATACAACATCATGGCTAACGACATTATACACGTCATTATATTCTATCAACTTATCATAGCCTATGTCATAATCAGTTTGTACACATGGCTCAACAATTGGTGCTCTTAAATTAGTAAAAGAAACAATCTCAGGACATGGAGCAATCAAATCGACTTCTATATCACCCAAAACAGATTGCACATCATTAATATCACCGCATGGGGTGTCAAAATCAGAAATTTTAGAATTTTCATCGTGTGTATCATCACTTTGTACATCCAAATCACTAGGTAAATCAATGATATCACATGGGTCACAAAAATCATCAAGCAATTCATGTGATTTAGAACATTGGTCAAGTGATGTGGTGGAAACAATGTCATCATATCTACGCAATTCCACACGAGAGATATCAATACTTTCAGCACATGGAACACTAATTTCAGCATTAACCTGTGATTCAAAAACATTAGTAGCATGTTTATCAACTAGTTGTGGTTTGGATATAAGTAAAGTATTATCACACAACTCTTTTTTTCACAAGGAGCATCAAGTAATTCATCACACATAGTACTCTCAACTTGTGGCAAAGGCAAAGGAACAATTGATTCCACTCTAGGTTGCTCTAAAATAGCATGTGTAGTCGACAAGGGTGGTTCAATAAACTCAACACATGGTGCATGCATCAAGACTAATATCAATGGCATGTGGAGTGTGGGAATTGATACCTTTATTATTACCTTGTAGGCTCAACTCATGTGTGGTAGGTACCAGCGGTGAAGACGGGTCACCAACTCGAAGCGGTGCGACATTTGCAGCAATGGTGGAACTATCAGAAGCAACTCATGATGCGGGGACTTGTACCGGGCTCTTGCTTGCCTCATGTATCCTTCTCTTTATTTCCTGTTCACTTTTGCAAGCAAGACGAAACAAACGATGGATAGAAAAGCAGTCCTTATGCATAAGTTCGTCTTGAATGTCACGGTTCAAACCTTCCAAAATTTATTAAGAGTAGCTTCCTCACTTTCATTGATATTACAACAAAATAAGTAATATTGAAGGTCTTGATAGTACTCATCAACGGTGTTACTACCTTGTTCTAAATGTTACAACTTTTGAAGCTTGCTATGTATAAAAGAGGATGGTACCAATTCGTATCTTATTGCAAGTTTTAAATCACCCCAAGTAACAGGTATATAATCAGGGTATAATCGACAATATTCATCCCACCAAATAGAAGCAAAATCAGTGAATGTACTAATAGCAGTTCGTACTTGCTTATGCTTAGGAAAGACATGGCTAGCAAATATTTCAGAGAGTTCTAATTCCCAGTCGAGATAGAAATCAGGCCTATTACAACCGTCAAATATTGGCATGGAGACAGCATGAGCATGTACCTTTTCACGTTGTGGTACCTTTTGCGGAGGTAGTCATACTTGCCATGGCGGTGACGAAGAAACGCGCGCCTCAGGGTATGGCACATCTGCCACTATAGATCTAGCCCAAGAATTGATTACTCCAAAACCTGTCATTGTCAGTAGAAGACAAGGAAACAAATCACAAGTACATGTTCCTACCAACTACTAGAATGTGGGGTGTGGGGTGGAAAGAATCTCAACAATTCTGTAGCAAATACCAACTCTTACCAATTCTTACCATGTTGCAGTGGTTGTCGGCCTTTGGCGGTGTCAAAGATGATCGGAAGATTAGTATAGCGATTACCAAGGTGACCGAACAAAGGTGGAGCTTGGTTGGCTTCAATATGGTAGCAAGGAATAGCAAAAATCAATTCAGCAAGGATTTGAATTTTTGGAGCACTTTGAATTTTTGAGTCTGAAAACGATTTGAATTCAGACAGAATTTGATAAATAGAGTCAACCTTGATTTCCTATCCGAATCTAGCAAGGAATAGATGTCCTAGACTCGTCTTAAGGATGTGAGGGAGCCCTGGTGGCTGTCCAAGCAAAACCCAAACAGATTAGAGATAGAAATCGAGTGCCACAAGATAATTCTTTTGCTTTGTTCGACTTGAACTCCAAGTAAAAACATTTCTTGCTTGTGCTGGACTTTCTAAAACTCTATGGAGCTGATCCAATCTATTAATTGCGTGGTAAAGCAAAGCTGCAAGCGACCACAATGTCATCTCCCTTTTCTTTTCCAAGGCGTGGCAGCAAGGAAAGTAGCGGTGGCAGCGATGGAGGTGAGCATGCAGCAAGATGATGATGCCGGTGGTAGGGATGATGAGGATGGATGCAGTGGCAAGATGACGGTGGTAGTGGCACGATGATGGTGGTAGCAGCAAGATGATGGTGGCAATGGCAAGATGAACTAGACATGATCTACAACTATGACCAGCAACTTGACACGACGATGCAACCATGAATTCAACAATGCAAAAATTACTGAAAAGAAAGATGCAATGGCGATCTAGTAGTGGTTTGGATAGTGGGGAAACCAATCTACTATTTTTTCGAAAACGATAAATCTCACCGAGCAACTGTAGCCTAATACCACTTGATAAAACGGTGGCCCAATCTTTCGGAGAGACGAAGATAACTAACGTTTTGGTGAAGTTTGACCTTGACGATCCGACTATACCGTATATGACGATATGCCTTAGCAATCGCTAAACCAACCTTCGATGGTTATTAACCTTGCCGTAGGCACGATCAACCTGAACAACAAAGTTCGAGTTCCTGTAAGCAACCGAAGAACCAGCAAGAACTATGATAAATTACAATATGAAATTGCGAGTAATAAATTGGCACAAGAGATAGAAGAAAGTATATTGGTATTCCACTGACGATCTAAACAAGGCGGTAGTCCTACACGACTTGTAGATACGATAATGTAGCAGTAGCTAAACAACTCAATGAAACCCAAAAACTAGAGGGGGAAACCTAGGGGGTATATGAAGAGATGTGATCTATTTCAGAGATAGTCTCAAATTGTTTTGGC
This sequence comes from Stipa capillata, assembly GCA_019208055.1. NCBI lineage: Eukaryota > Viridiplantae > Streptophyta > Magnoliopsida > Poales > Poaceae > Stipa > Stipa capillata. Next base: position 204,839 of record JAGXJF010005919.1, read on the forward strand.
AATTGCGGTCTGCTCATAAGGAATTTGGAGATTTGATTGGATAGGTTGGAAAGAGCACGAGATAATCTTTCCAAAGAGTCCAAGATCACCCAAATCGGAGTCCGTATGCTCGAGATAAAGACGTTTGAAGTCAGGGCTCTCTCAGCAATATGAATCAGAGTCCAGATCTTGTGGGACTCTATCTCTAGCACTTCTTTGACCAAAAGTGATGTGGGAAGACTCCTTGTACAGCACCAGTTCATGTGTGGACATCTTCATTGACACATGAACTTCATTCCTTCTTCCTCCCGAGAGCTTGAACTTGAATCCTTGCTTGTTCTTGACGATCTTGACAAACCACCATTTGTTCTTTATAGCTCGAACAACGGATGTAGTTGAAGTAGTGGAAGTAGAGGTGGTAGCGGGTATATCTAAGGGGGCCATGTCCTCATCACCAGCACTAGTTCTTCTCCTCGGCCCATGGCAACAAGGAGCTTGATGGTGGCAGTGAACCTTGTCACAGTAGCAAGATGGTGCCGCGATAGCAGAACCTTGATTTGGCAAGTGGTGGTAGCGGGCGTGGCAGCGTGGGGTGGTGCGTGGTAGTGCACGGCGACGCAAGGTGATGGATAAGTGGTAGTGGTGGGTGGTGGCACAGGTTTTCGTGGCTGAAATTGGCTGCAAAAACCTTGCCACGATAGCACCTCTTCTCTTCTTCTTTTTTTGATTTTCTGCAGGAAGAACTAGAAGCAACACAAGGAGGTTTGATCTAGTAGAAAAAATTTGACTACGAACCAATCTAACACCAGCAACTTGACACGATCAATGCAGCAAAAGTTCAACAATGCAAGAACTGCAATGAAAATTGCGAGGCTCAGATTGGTTTGGACAACGGGTAAATTTTAATCTAGTATTTTTTTAGACTTTTTCTGGACGATTGGTAGAAACAGATCTAACTATGAAGACGGTAAATTTCTCACTGAGCAAATTGAGCTCTAATACCACTTGATAAGACGGTGGCCCGATCTTTCGGTGAGACGAAAATAACTAATAGTTTAGTGGAGTTTGACCTTGACGATCTGACTATACCGTACGCGACGATACACCTTAGCAATCGCTAAGCCAACCTCTGATGGTTATTGACCTTGGCGTAGGTGCGATCAACCTGAACAATGAAGTTCGAGTTCCTGCAAGCAACCAAAGAACCAGCAAGAAAAATGATAAATTGCAATAAATTTTTGGTTTGGAGACCATCAAAAATCAATATGTGCATGATGCTGACTTTAAGGATGTATTGCATAATTGTAAAGAAGGGAGAACATGGAACAAGTTTGTCATTAATGATGGATTTGTGTTCTGTGCTAACAAGTTGTGCATTCCAGATAGCTCCATTCGTCTTTTGTTGTTACAGGAGGCGCATGGAGGAGGATTGATGGGTCATTTTGGCGTAACGAAGACAGAGGACATACTTGCTGAACACTTCTTTTGGCCAAGGATGAGACGGGATGTTGAGCGATTCGTTGCTCCCCGCACTACATGTCAAAAAGCTAAGTCACGACTTAATCCTCATGGTTTATATATGCCTCTACCTGTTCCTAGTATACCTTGGGAAGATATCTCTATGAACTTTATTTTAGGGCTGCCTAGAACTAAGAAGGGGAGGGATAGTATATTTGTTGTCGTGGACAGATTTAGTAAGATGGCACACTTTATACCTTGTCATAAGTCCGATGATGCGACCATTGTTGCTGATTTGTTCTTTCGTGAAATTGTACGCTTGCATGGTTTGCCTAATACTATACTTTCATATCAAGATACTAAGTTTCTTAGCCACTTTTGGAGAACTTTATGAGCTAAATTGGGGACAAAATTATTGTTTAGTACTACTTGTCATCCCCAAACTGATGGACAAACTGAAGTGGTTAATAGAACTTTATCTACTATGCTTAGGGCAGTTTTGAAAAAGAATTTAAAAATGTGGAAAGAATATTTGCCTCGTATTGAGTTTGCTTCTAACCGTTCGCTGCATTCTACCACTAAGATGTGCCCTTTTGAGATTGTTTATGGCTTCATACCTCGTGCACCTATTGATTTGCTACCTCTTCCATCTTCGGAGAAGGTTAATTTTGATGCTAAGCAACGTGCTGAATTGATATTAAAGATGCATGAGATGACTAAAGAGAACATTGAATGAATGAATGCTAACTATAAAATTGCCGGTGATCAGGGCAGGAAACATCCCGACCATCCTGGACCTTCTAAACGGACCGTCCCGGACCCTGCTACCGGACCATCCGAATAAATGTCTAGACCTCCCATCCAAGTCCCAAACCCTCTAACCGGAACGTCCAAACAGACCGTCCCGAACCTTCCAAACGGACTGTGCGAATGATGGTCCGGATGTCCTCTAGAAGTCCTGAACCATCCGACCAAACCGTCCAACCCAACCGTCCTGGAACCTCCAAAAGGACCATCCCGGACCCTCCTACCGCAGTGTCCGGATGATGGTCCGGATCTCCTCTAAAAGTCCCGAACAATCCGACCAAACCATCCAACCTGACTGTCCTGGACCCTCCAATCGGATCGTCCCCCTCCATTCAACCAGACCGTCCAGATCATGGTCCGGATCTTCAATAGAAGTCCCGAACCATCGGACCAAACTGTCCAACCCGACCGTCCCGGACCCTCAAAACGGACTATCTGGATGATGGTCTAGATCTCCTCTAAAAGTCCCGAACCCCTGACCGGACCGCCGAAGGGATCGTCCCGAACACTCCAACCGGACCGTCCGGATGATGGTCCGAATCTCCCCTAGAAGTCCCAAACCATCCGACCAAACCATCCAACTGGACCGTCCTGGACCTTCCAAATGAACAGTCCCAGACCATCCACCTGGACCCTTCGGATGATGGTCTAGATGTCCTCTAGAAGTCCTGAACCATCCGACCAAACCATCCAACCCAACCCTCTCGAACCCTCCAAACGGATCGTCCTGTACCGTTCGGATGATGGTCCGGATCTCCTCTAGAAGTCTCGAACCAACTGACCAAACCGTCCAATGCGACCATCCCGGACCCTTCAAACGGACCCTCCCGGACCCTCCAACCGGACTATCTGGATGATGCTTTGGATCTACTCTAGAAGTCCCGAACAATCCGAACAAACCGTCCAACCCGACTGTCCCGGACCTTCCAACCGGACCATCCGGATGATGGTCCGGATCTCCTCTAAAAGTCCCAAACCCCCCGACGGGACCGTCCGGATCATGGTTCGGATCTCCTCTAAAAGTCCCGAACCCTCCGACCGGAACATCCAAACAGACCATCCCGAACCCTCCAAACGGACTGTGCGGATGATCGTCCAGATTTTCTCTAGAAGTCCCGAACCATCCGACCAAACCGTCCAACTCGACCGTCCTGGAGCCTCCAAACGGACCGTCCCGGACCCTTCTACCGGAGCGTCTGGATGATGGTCCAGATCTCCTCTAGAAGTCCCGAACCATCCAACCATACCGTCCAACCCGACCATCCCGGACCCTCCAACACGACCGTCCTAGACCCTCGAAACGGACCGTGCAGATGATGGTCCGAATCTCCTCTAAAAGTCCCAAACCCCCAACCGGACCATCCGGATGAGGCTCCAGATCTCTTCTAGAAGTTTCGATCCATCCGACCAAACCGTCCAACCCGACTGTCCCGGACCCTCCAAATGGATCGTCCAGGACCGTCCTACCAAACCGTCCGAACAATGGTCCGGATCTCCTCTAGAAGTCCCGAACCAACTGATGAAACTGTCAAACTCGACCGTCCCGGACCCTCCAACTGGACCATTCAGATGATGGTCCGGATTTCCTCTAGTAGTCTCAAACCATCCAACCAAACTGTCCAACCTGACAATCCTGGAGCCTCCAAACGGACTGTCCGGATTAATGTCCGGAGCTTCCAACCAAGTCCCGAACCCTCCGACAGGACGTCCAAACAGACTGTCCCGAACCCTCCAAACGGACCGTGCAGATGATGGTCCGGATTTATATTGATGTCCCGAACCATTAGACCAAACCGCCCAACCTGACCATCCAGACCTTCATTCGGATGGTTCGGTTTGAGGGTCCAAGCCGGTCTTATTGCAGGGTCCGAGACGGTTCGGTTGGAAGGTCCGAAACGGTCTGGTTTGAAGCTCCGGCACGGTCCAGTTGGACGGTCCGGTCGGAGGGTTCAAGACTAGTAGAGGAGATCCCGACCTTCATCTAGACGGTTCGGTTTGAGGGT